>JASGAU010379802.1:14672-30571 GCA_030220045.1 Australoheros facetus
TCTAGCATGAAATACAACAAAATGATTAGAGAAACCTTGGAAAATACCCAGGATCACATTTGATGTAATGTACAGGGCTTACCATTAAAAAAAAATCAGCTTCCCCAAATACTGCTAATGGACTAGTCACATTATCATCCCTGCTTGTTTCTGCCTTTTTAATGGGTGGGGTGACTAATTAATTCATTATCCAGAAATGCAAATGAGCTCCACAAGCCTGAGCACCATCCACTCGCATCTCTCTTGTGTATATTTCCAGGAGGTGCACGTACTAATGTTATCAGATAGAAATCAGCGACCTGCGTGTAAGAATGGCGTTATATGTAGTTATTTATATATTTATGTCACCATTAAAACGTGTCACTGCCGCGTGGCACAGAAAATGTGGGCTATTAAGCAATTATTTACAAAGGCAGTGCTACAACTGGCTTTCATTGTCTCGCTTTAGTGTTTTAGTCACATTCCCATAAGCGTTGTCATTGATCGCTCGATGATGGTCGGTCGGGGCCACTTTGGCCGCCGTGCGCGTCGGTTCCTGGTGCAAGCACGCACGCACCCAAACACACACACGCACGCACGCAGCGTTTCCCCACGGCGCTGCCATCAATCAACGGTCCCAATGTGGCGTCCCCAACCAACCACCACCACCACCCCTTTTGTCCCCGACGATAATTTGAATCCAGTCCATGTTTTTGTTTCGTTCGGATTTTTTTTTTTTTTTTTTTTGGAGTGTGGTCGGCGTAATTCTCCTTCACTAGTGTCTGGATAAAGAAAGACTAGGTCAGCCATGTGGATGCGTCTGTTGAACAGCTGAAGAGGGGGAGGAGGAGGGGAGGAAGAGGGGGGGGGTTTACAGACACGGAGGGAGCGTGGAGTGTGTGCACAGGAGGAGGAGAGAGAGGACAGAGAGCGTGCGCGTGGTGTGTGTGAAAGAGAGCGAGCGAGAGCGCGCGCGCGCGTGTGTGTGTGTGTGTGGAAAAAGGAAGCGGAGCCTGTTAACGGCGAACTCACTGGTTTCCTACCCCTCGAAACAAGCGCTATGTTACTTTGCTTGTGGACACTGTCATCGACAGCAACAACAACACAGCCAAAGGGAATAGGAGCAGTTTCGAGGGGGGACTTGCTAACGCTGTAGTGCCTTTTGATCGGCTAATTCCGGACGTGAACAGCCTATCAGTAAAGTGAAACCGTCTTTTGTTGAAGCAAGTGCTCGCCTGAGTCCCTCCGTGCGGGTGGCGTTTTCTTCTTTCAGCAGGGGGATAAAAAAAAAAAAGTGTCCGTGTTCGCCTCGTTTTGTCCCGGGTCTTGGATTAGGTCCAGCTGGCTTGCCTTTTTAAGTTCGGTGGGTCATCTTGGACAAGGATCGCGTTTTGAACTTGTTTGCAGCAGTCTGTGGGACTCCCAAGAATCAGCAGACTGGCGGGTGAGTAGCTGAATACAAAAAAAGATTGTGGATAGTTGTGGTTGGAGGAGGAAGAGGTGGTGGTGGTGGTGGGGGTACAGACGGGGAGCTGTGTGTGTGTGTTTGTGTGGATAATAAAGAAACTGAATTTGGGCAGTAGCGAGGACTAACGCTGGGTGACACACATAGTTTGAGTTTAAAATGCCCTTATTTTGTTTATACCCAGAGGAGGAAGTGTGTGTGACCCGGAGTCAAATGTTTTTTGAGTGCTCTGGGGGAGCTGCAAAGTTGGCTGCATTGTTGTAGAACTTGTCTCTCTGCGGACTGTAGCAGACCCCCTTCACGCAACCTCCGTGACCCTATGAGCCTGTAACAGTGTTTCAGCAATTAATGGTTTTAAAAGTGTGAGAAATGAAGTAAACAGAAACTGGGCTTGCATTGCAGTTTTTGCTGCCAGGGAAAGAAACATCACACATATGGAAGTTCCTCGTGCTTGTGCGTTTTAGCAATCAATTAACTTTGAGGAACCAAAAAAAAAAAAAGGAGAGAGAGAGAAACTTGCATTTCTACAAGAGAAATGTTGAAATGAGTCTCAGTGAGTTGGTGGTACATACATTTTTACTAGTGGGATTTTCCCTAGTGTAACATAAAGGCTCGACTGTTGGATTTTCACTCTTTGTCATGTCATAAATTGGTAATCGAGTTGTAATAATGGAGAGCAGTTTTTGTGTGTGTTTGAAAGGTGGGGGAGTTTACTGTCTGTGAGACCGGCTGTACCAGTTCCAAACTATTGACGGACCACCAAATTAACTTGATTTCCCCCCTTCAGCACCCCAGAGGCTGTGAACTCTGGCCCAAGCACATGCAGCTCTCACTATGGGGAGGGGGGCTCTGGGTTGAAAAAAGCAAGGAGGGGTGGCTGGTGGGATATGTGTGTGTGTGTGTGTGTGTGTGTGTGTGCATGTTTAGGAGGTGGCAGCTTAGGATTTGAATGCAGACTACAGTTATTTGTCTGAAAGGCAGCTTATCCAGTGTTTTCGAGTTATATCTGGGGGGGGCACTGTTTACCTAAACCACTGTAAATTGGTCGTAGTAAATCTGGGTGTCAGAGGCTGAATCCACTGGGTACGTGGCCACATAAGCACAAACAGAGATTCAAATCATGGGGGTGGAGCGGTGATTGGCTTCAATCTGTGCTGTGTAAAAATGTCCCTTCCTGGAATCCTCCTGCTGCATTTTTTCACTGAACTACCACATAAACTCAGATGTTGCATCACTAATTGTGAGGGGTTAATTTCTGCCATAGCCAGCTTCCTGTGCCTTTTTTCCCCCGTCTCCTTGCTAGCTGGGAGGTGACCTCTACTTTAATGATTCAGATGTGATTAATCCACTTGAGTGGGACGACAGCGCATTGGTGGTTAATGTATGGCACAGGTGCTTAAAAAAAAATCATGTGAGCATGACTATGGGGACATTGTATCAGTCACAAGGTGCAGTTGTAGTTAAAAATTTAACAGTTTGTGTTGTTGCTAGTGTGCCTTTAACTCGCCAGTCTCGGCTGTAAGTGTTTGGGTTGATTTGTGATTTTGATCATTTGATTCTACTGATGACGAGACCTACTGCCACTGTTGATGATTTGGAGTCGATTTCACTGCTAGAAATACAAGCTTAAGGCAGGTTTCAGCTTTTTTTTTTTTTTTAAAGAAACGTAGACTAATGCCATTCATTAAGCTGTCCACCATAGGTATATTTATTATTTCAGCATGGTTGGGTTTTATCTTTTGGGATAAAACTAATGGGCCCATTTCTAACTGTCTATATACCATGCAATCACTGTCTCAGCCTACTCTCATGTGGGAAAACTTGCATAGCCTGCCTTTGTGAACACATTTTAAAACGGCATCCTCTTCACTTCCCCAGAGGTTAGGATATCCATTTAGTTTCACTACTTGTGGACTGAGCGAAAGAGGAAGTGGTCAGCCCTCTTAATGGAGTTGTACACAGGAGTCCGAGTTGTTCTGCAGTGTGGGATTTGTATGGAAAGAGAGCGCTGAGCATTTCGCAGCACTCGGGCTGTTATCAGATGAGAGTATAGCAGCCTAAATCTTAATTATGTACACACTGCCTTACTGCTGTCGGTATCATTTCAATCATCTCTATTTGCAGTGGTTTATACCAGTGTTTATAGGAAATGAAATCTGATGTGCAATTTGATCTGAGTCCGCAGACTGTGTTGTTTGATTCATGTAAACCAGGGGAAGCATAGTAGCGGCGTGAGTCACCGCTGCTCCCCCCCCCACCGCACTTCACAAACACAAGTCTCACTGCTGACAAGGTACAGAGAGCTAGTAAACATTCAGCTCGCATACGGGCGCGTGTATGAGTGTCACCTCTGAGGAATCTGAGGGGCGATATCCAGATCAAAGAGGCTGTTTCTGACCATGCAGAGAGGGAGATGCTTCATAGAGTGAGGCTGTAACGGCTGTCTGGCTGCTCAGAGGCGGCTGAATGTTTGACAGGGCATTGGAAAAACGTTATTTAATCTGCTCGCATGATGGCCCTCAGTGGGATTGCACCACGCTGTGTCTCTGCCCCCTTTTTTCCCTCAGTGTCAGGATGATGGCAGTTCCTGGATGCTAGAAAAACACACACCCACACACTTTGAGCCTGTCTGTATGTTTTTTAGCATTGTGATGTAATGCATAAAGAATTAGAGAAAGGCAAGTTGTAATTGATGCAGTGTTGGCGGGCCTATCATTTTTCTCTCTAATGAGAAAGTCTGCTGGGGTCTTGATATGTTTGCCGCTCGGGTAATAGTCTGAATGACTCAACTGTATTCCATTGTAATTACAAAGAAAACGATCCAGTTGTTATTATAATAGGTTACATGAATGAAAACACATGTGGCCTTTGACTCCTTGAAAAACAAACTGTTGTGAGATGCTGATCACTTAACCATAGGCAAATTACATCTCTGGCTTTTTCTGAATGTGGCTTAACGGTGTATATCTCAGCCACATTAAAGGCATTACTTGCAGTTACTCTCCCACTTTTGACCTCAACAATACAGTACAGCAAGCACAGCCTTGTTAAAGAAAAGCCAGGTGGAAAATCAATGAAAGTCATGGCTTTTCCCTACCATTCCACCACCCCCACTCCACTGAAGCAGACTGGAGGGTTTGAGGAGCGATGATAAATCTCTCCAGGACTTGTGGAGTTTTTAGACAGGTTTCATTTCTAAATGGATCGAGCTCGCTCACCACTTTGTGACCTATTGTCCTTGCAGATAGTGGTGTACCGGTGACTCATTAGAATACATTAGCCACAGATTGACACAGTGCACATGAAACAGTGGTAGAACTGCTAAGGAGGCAGTACCCTCTGGTGGGTGACTACTGAAATGGAGAGCAAATAAGGACTGGAGAGGTGCTTTGATTGTTCATGGAAAATTCCTTTTAATTTGTTGTGTGCACAGAGGAAAAGTCGATATCTTTAATTAACAAAAACCTCAGGAGCCGGCAATGAGGGAGAAATTGGCATAATTGAAAAATAGGCCCTATCCCCCCCCCCGAAACCTTCTATGTCTGTACATCCTTAAAGCAGCTGAGCCCATCAGAGGGCACTTTTCGCACATGTTAAGTGGGGGGACATCTGGCCTTGTTAATTCAGTGCATGGCCATAAAGTGGAATGGCGGTCCCCACAGGGCTGCCTGCTCTGAACACCGTCAGATGGAGACTGTGTGTCCTCTCTATTTCCTCGTCCTCCCTGTTGACTGTCCCTCTGACACCAGCTTTGACACTTCAACAAGAACATCCCTGCAATCTTGATATGAGCTTTAATCACCGCTGATGTCTGAAGTAGATAAAGCGACAGCTCATAAATCTTCACATATCAGAATACAAAATTAGGGCACGGCTGGGTTTTATTGACCAGTCCCCCCTTTTTTATATACTTCAAAACATAACACTGTGTGGCATTGTTTTAAGCACCTGCATCCTGATAGCTACTGTTTTTTTTTTTCTAGATGAGATGTTTTGCATTAGTAGCATGTATTCATAAAATCCATGTGCTATGCCACCTGATGTCCCTGCATCCTCTGGATTAGTAGCAGCTAATCAAATGACACCAGTGGGGACGTGTTCATGCTGTGCATTCATATCCTATTTTAGCAAGTAAACATTAAATGTGTTTAAATGTATCACGGCTTTATTTATGCATAAATCTGCTGTTAAGTCTGAATTATACATTAGCCAATGAATAATGCATCTGTGCCATTCCTTAATGATTACTTGCCAGGCAGCGAATGGTAATATTTGCTGATAAATTTACCCATTGATCTTGCTCGTGTTTAACCAAGCTTGTAGAGATGATGTTTACTCCATTTTATATTGAGTGTTGTTTCGTTTTTTACAGGATGCAATCAAAAGCAGGCTAATTTCTGTGTGTGCTTTTTTTTTTTTTTTTTTAAGAAGATGTCTTTTAACAATGACAAGAGAGCTCTAAGGAGTTTACATAAAATGTATACGATCTAAATTCTCTGAGCACATACTAAGCAAATCTTGTAGATGTTAGTTTTCCTTATTTTCTCTCACATCCGAGCAAGGTGTGTTTACATGCTGTTTCATAATGTTCACGACTGCTCCGAGGATGTTTTGTTAATTCTTAAACCTCCACAGATCAATGTCCAATTACGTCTTTGTCTTTGTTGGCTTGTAGCCATTACATGACAGTCTGTTCTTGTTTTTAAGTATGAGTCTAGACTGTGTTTGTTGAATTGGTAATTCAGTCCATACTCTGTAGAGGTTCTCTTCTGATACCGTGCCTTTTTATTGGCGCTGGTCTTACCCAGATTATTGGCACATTATCCCCATAATGCTCCGAGTATAGCATTGCCTAAGCCTCGAAGCCTCGAAGCACAGGCTGTTACTGTGCAGATATATCGTTTGTCCACACAATGAGAAAATATTGACTTGTTGTCACTCACTCATTTGATTAGTTGTGCTGGTGATTCTGCTTTTCATTTGTCACCGTGGCAACCTAAATGGGAAAACACAGCAACAGACTTTTGTTTTGTTTTTTTCCTGTCCTGTAATGAAGCGCTGGAGCATTGCAGGCTATCACATCTGGAAAAACTCTGAGCAGGAATGAATGTCTTTATCACTCAAAGTGTATCATTGGCACTTGTCAGCTCAGCTAATATCCACAAAAAGCCAACATTTGACAGCTTTTCTCCGAGCAGAATGTGCAGCTGTGTGGGAGTGATGTACTCCAGAAATCCCACTTTGATTTCGCAGCTCAGCCGAAGGAGAATTATCTGTGTATTCACAGCGTTGGCGAGTAACTTCATTTTCTTTTGTCTGTAAGAGGAGCCAGCTTAATGCAGGCGTCTGTTGTGTGTGTGTCTAAGCCAGGTCATAACAAGAGCACCTTACATTTAATCCAACAGGATTCATCAGTGGCCTTGTTCTTACAAAAATAATGAGCTAGACAGTAAGGGCTGCCCCAGGCTGCGTGTAAGGAGATGATCTCTCTGAACTGGCAAATCATTCTTTTTTTATAATGCTAAAAAGACAGGCTAATGACTGTTCTTGATGTCTGTCAGTGATTTAAGTTAACTAGCATTAACTCACATAAAGATCTAATGGGCATGATTGTCAGGCTGAGTAAAGGCAGCCACAGTGAGAGGCTTGTGCTTGGGCGGGGGTAGTGTAATTGTTTTTGCTGGCCATGATTCTCTCTGGAAGGGATGACTGCACTATCCAGATATGTAAACAAGACGAAACTGAAAGGCAATATGCTGATACCTTGTCTGTTTTCTCTTGATCAGCCTAGCTTTTGAAATGAAATTTCTAAGCTCTACCCAAACGCTCGTTGGCTTCAGCTTGGCAGTAATGGTGGTTTGACAAACCTGCATCTGCTCGACTGAGTATTTCAGACATGTAAATCGTATGTGGAAAATGTGATCTTGAGGAAATCATAAACTGCGACAGCGCACGATAAAACAAAGAGAGGCCGAGTTAGAGACAGCAGATGCTCAAAGGGTTTGATTCTGCTTATTGGAGCATGACACTTTTAGTGCAGTAGAGAATCTCATTGCATTTGTGGGAGACAATGATACTTGTCTTGCCAGTGCCCTGCCAGTTATCTGTTCTCCAGAGGCTTTCGCTGTATTCATTTAATGCTTATTCTTTTATCCAAGCTCACATTTGTTCCTATGCTCACACCTGCTGTCATTTTTGCTCACAAAATCAGGGTGCTTGTTTTCCAGCACAAGACAGCTTGTAATGTTTATCAGACTGCAGCTTTGTAGACTTCCACTAAATCTGTACTGAACACCCATGTTTTTGGGATTCAAAACTTTGTTAGGGCGGAGGGGCACAACCATTGTCTATAACATGCACATGCATTTTGAGGAAAAGGGCTGTGCTGTGATTTTTTTTTTTTAGGTACATTTATGTGTAAAATGATCACAGAGAGAGAAGTCTATTAGTGTTTTGTCAGACACACTGTCAGGCCAGACGTCAGGCAAATAAGCTGGTATACATGTCTGCATCTAAAATCAAAAAGCCAAGAATATCCAAATGCCAAAACTGCTAACTGAATACAAACCCAACAAATGAATAGCTGAATATACCACTACAGCCAAAACATGTTGAAAAGGCAGGATTTTTTTTTTTATTGTACTACTTAATTTTAAATATTTCCACGTAAGGCTACTTTAAATGTCATCCATAGTTTGAAGTAGCATGTCAGTGCAGTCAGTTCCATTTTCTAATTAAAATGTTTAAATTTCTGAAATTTAAATTGCAACCGATTTTCAGTACTTTTGTCTTGAATAAAATTACCCAGCAGCCCACTGCACTCGTAGTGTCACAGCTTTGCTGATCTAACATAAAGAGCTAATGGACAAATAGCTCATTATGACAGAGCGCACATAATGCTATTAAGCTCTTCTTCTCCAAACCTGGAACTTACCCAGCACACCCATTGGGATGGTGCAGTATTAATGGGCAACTGCAGGCTGTTGGAGACTAACAGGTGTTTGTATTGTGCATTTATGCAGGTGGCAATTGGATATGTGCTCATTGTGGTTGCTGTTAAAAGTTAAAGTCAAACTGGGGGGGGGGACCCATGGGTCATCCCACTTTGCAGTTACTTGGAAATAAAGTAAATTTAACAAGCTTGTTGGTTTTTGTGTGTGGGTGTACTGAATGATTAGCTGCTGTTATCTTGTAAAGGAAAATAAATTATAGATGCATTGATGTAATAATACAAAATAGATTTTTTTTTATTGTTAATATTGCTGATTTGGCTCTCCTACGGTTATCTCTTGAGTGCATGTTTTACAAATAGCAAAAGAGCTCCGCCTGCAAAAGAGGAATACTGCCTCGTTAAAGTCTGATAATGTTGAACTTAAGACCCATCAGGAAGCAGTCCAGTTTGCAAACATACAGCTTTTTGGGGTTAGTGTTTGAGTCAGCACAGGGGCAAGACTGGACATCTGTCTCCCAGTGATCCATAACGCCCACAATCCCTCCCACAGACTGTCGGCTTTGGCACTCAGGCCCTACACCGGTTGCTGTAGTATGCCCAGCCACCCACAACAGTGGCTTATCTCGCAAGTATAACAAACAGCAGGCTAACAAAGAGGATAGAAAGCAATAGGACACACAGCAACAGAGGACCTTAAGAGCCCCGTGCCATCATAACTCCACTTCAAAATGGAAGCCTTTGTTCTGAGATTGTTGGAGAGGACATCATAGCAAGGTAGCAGCACATCTTTTCATCCTCAAACACACACAAACACACACGCACACACTCACTCCCACTCACTCAGCCTGCTGTCGGTGAAGGAGATCCTCTTCCTGATAGGGCTTCAGAGAAAGGTATTCCTCTGGGACTGTTGTTGAGCGATTTCTACAATTCTGCCATGCACTGATTAAAGGAACACTTGTAGATAATCCTTTTAAAAATAGGTCTATGTTGTGGTAGTGGAGGAGTGAGCGAGAGTGCGAGGGGCAGGAAAAAAAGGCCCAGATTTGGATTTTTAAATGGTTATATCACCTTGGTATCTGCCACTCTGCTAAGATAAATATTTAATGACAGGGTGGCTGAAATAGAGCTGTTACAGACTGCTGGTGAGAAATTGAGCTTCTATTTAGAGCCCCTACTGTTCCATAAAGTCATGCCATTGGTAGACAGCCCAAGGTTATTAGTGTGGTATGAGAGTAGTGTGTGTTTGTGGTGTGCCTGTGGGTTGATGAAGAGTTCTCACTCTTTCCTTGCTGCAGTGATATGAAGGAGAGAAATGCACTTGGTCTGTAATTGAGCATTCACTCATGAATCCTTGATGGATCATGTGTGTGTCTGTATGTATGTGTGTGTGCATGTGCGTGAGAAATGGCGTTGTTGTAGCAGCAGCGCTGTAGTCATTAATGCACAACAGCAGTGCTGTCCAGGTGCACTACACTTGAACTACTTCCAAAAGAGAAACAGCTGTATGTTTTGCCCTTTACTGCCTTAGATTTGCTCTGTTTCATTTCACATGATCTCTGCCCTGTGGGCTCTTGTTCGATGTCATTCACGTCATGCAAAATTGATTGCAAAGGTTTGCATCCGTGCTGACTGCAATGAAGCTATCGCAGTGTAAAGACAGATTTCCCGGCATCGATCCTCCTGACTGTACACTTTAAATCTCTAGTGAAAAGAACCTTTAAATTGATATCAGTCTTGGCTTTAGAGTTTTTGGCCAGGATTATGAAGTGAAGCCTCTATTAGGACTTGAATGTTACTGCACAGCTCATTTAAACACTGATCTACGCTCTGCTTGATTCATCCTGTTTACTCATTACGTGATAGCTGTGGTGAAAGCAATTACTTTGAGCTTCCAAGTACCTTGCTTTTGGTCACACTGCGGCTCTTATTCATTTCACTGGCGTTCCCAAGGCCCCGAGGCTTCCAATCAGCCCAGTGAGTGGCGTGCACTAACATCTAGCCTCTCTGCGTAGGAAATAGGTGGGTAAACACAGCAGAGTCCTTGAAGCACTTCCCATTGCTGCTATTGGATTACCAGCTGCCTTTCCGGGCCTCATCTGCACAGATGAGCGCCAAGATCAATGGAGCTCTTAGTGCAAAGCTAATTCGATCAGGACTGGCTTTGCCACTGCTGATCAGAGATTTTTTTTTTTTTTTGACATAAAACAAAAACGTAATCAAGTCAAGCCCATGTCCGATATCCCCGTATTTTCAGCTGCTCCAAGACCCATAGACATCAATCAGGAGGCATTTCATATTCATTATTGAATTGTTGGGTTGGCTTGCTGAGAAGAAGTGTAGAGATGGAAGCAGTGAACTGCTGCGTAAAGCGATCCGGCCGATTTCGCTGAGTATAGCAGGAATACTGCCTTTTCTCCAGCAGAGCAACTGGCATCATAAATAAGCTAAGAGCATGTTTTTAGGGGGATGAGGTGTCTCCTGTGTTGACAGTGAGCACAGAGAAAGGGTTGAAGGGCATATTGACCCTCTTGTTGTGGAAAGTGAAAAGCAGACTCTTCCTTGCCCCCACCCCCTGCCCTCCCCTCCCACCCCCTGTTCACCATTAATTATTGTTTGATGCTAACAAAGGAGGGAGGGAGCACGTTATGAAACATAATTATTCGTTGCAGCATTTCCCCTCGACGGGCCTTATTCCCCCTCCCCTTGTGCTTGGTGAAGAAGCTGCCAGGGCTGTCAATTGAGTACAGCAGGCAAAGATGTCCCCTCAGCCTTTTAAGGAGGGGACAGCAGGGAGCAGGGTGAAGGACGCCATTTGCCCGAGTGATATATGAGGAGAGACAGCAATATATGTAAGGAGCTGCTGAAAGAAAGATAGAAGGTCAAGGCACATTACACTCCAGCCATTTACTGGCTGAGCATATAGTCTGACCCGAACTGCAAATACAGTTGCTCAGCAGCAGCAGCAGCAGCAATTCTTGTTTATATATCTACATGGTGTGTGTCAATGGCCTACACATTTCAGATTGACACGTGTGTATACACACAGATGAATGCAGTACTGTAGTGAAAATGCTCTCAGTGGCTTTTTATAAGCTTGCAGATGCAGTGGGAAGCTATTTTAACAAGCGTGTAGCTGCACAAACCTGCCCTCCTAGATTTTCACTAAGCAACGGCAATAGCAGATACATTTAAGACCGATTTCCTATGCATGAGCACAGCATATGGTGTGCTTAAACAGAATGCAAGCATGGGATTAGATAACAACTGCGTCTCATAACATTGGGGTAATTTAGTGCAGTGTACTTACTCCAGCACTATATTTCTTCCCTCTTATTATTTTACAGAATATTAAGAAGGCAAGCCGTTCTTAAATTTTATGCTGTTGGCATAGACAGGTAGTGTTTTTAATGTCATCAGTGGCCCGGTGACGAGAGGAGAAGTCTGTGAGGCTGCCATGGCCAAAGCCTAACATTAACATTCCAGGAATATCTGAGGATTATTCGCATCAACTCACACACACACACACACACACACACAGCCAGCTCTGTTCACCTTTTGGTTAAAAAAAGACAAAAAAAAGACAGCAGGACCACACTTAGGCTAAGAAGTGTGTTGGCTGGTATTTTTAATGTGTCATTGTTGCACTGTGGAGGATGCCATGCGCAATCCTATATATTGCAGTTTCTTATGTATTGGGGAAAGCTGAAAAATATTCAGCTTGGGTTTGCTGGAGGCATAGCACACTATCGGTTGGGGATCAAGTCCCCATTTCACACATGAACAAGCAGAGTTAATCTCTGGATCACTACTGTACGCCGACTAATGCCTAGCTTCTATTCTTAAATTTTCCCAGAGGCCCATTGTTCTAGGCCCCTGCTGTTAATATTCTTGGAAAATAGTTGCCTTCTGTAGCTGATGCCTTAATTTAGGCGAAGACCTAAGTATTTGCTTGTGTTCCAAGTAGTAAAACATGCAGGTCCGACTCCTTCAGACTCTTTAAAATTAATTGTGTGTATTTGTAGGCTACCTGTGCGTGGCAGGGTGCACTAAAATGCCACTACTGCAAGAGGCTTAGTCCCAGCCACTGCATGTTTTATGAGCTGTCCTCGGAGGATATGAGAGCTCTGAGCTCAGAACCTACTTGTTCCAGCAGTGTTTTCGTCACTCCTAACCGCTGAGGGAGTCTCATTCAAAATAAGGCAATGTTAACAACACAGCCCCATCTGTGGCTTTAGTTTAAAAAGTGTGGTTAGCTCCACGGAGGCTTCACAGATTCATCATTCATTATTCTCATCCACATTGCAGAGGGTGCTTTCCCCTCTGCCTGGGATCATTGGCCTGCATGACTGAGATGGCGGATGACAAGGTTGAACGCTACACTGAATATTGTACTCCCCCAGTCACTTCACCCCGTCGACTGCTTTCTAAACCTTTTTCTTAAACAAACACATCTCTAACCTGGGAAGCCTTCCTGACAAGCATGTATTTGCGGCGCTTATACATCGACTCGCTGTATGAGTTATAACTCTGGCTCCGAGGAAGCTCAAATTAGCATGTAGGATACAAACAAAAGCGAATGCTATTTTTAAGAGATGAATGCTGTGTTTTATTTGGTCTGTAATGGCAATCAGTCAAGTGTTGGTGTAGCGGCGGCAGTTGGTGCTTAGAGAAGAGGTGTTTGCGTATAAAATAATAGCCCTTCCTAATTAGAGGTAATACCATCCTGTGGTATGTCGAGGTGGAGGTGTTTTTCTTTTTGGCTCGGATCATTATAAGACATTGAAAGGAAAGATTGCCCTCCACCCCCCCAACCATCTGCTCCAGGATAGAACAGTTTGCTGCCACACAGCTAAATAATTTAGGCGGAAAAAGGGTTTTGTGTACTGACCTAATAGCTTTGTTTTGCGAAGCTGTTTTTTTTTTTAAGACATCCTTCAGTCCCCCCCCTCCCCCCTGTTGGCCTGTGCTGTCAGTTTGAAACCTCAGAGCTGTCTTATCTGTCACTCTTATCTATTTATGTTAGTTTTTCTTCAGTGTTGGCACGTCACTCTGTGTGGCATAATGATTAGAGTAGCTGGAGGGTGTAGGGCAGCCGTATGAATACATTTCCTCCTCTCTCGCGCTCATTTAGACTACCAGTTGGAGTTGAATTGATGGATAGGATCGTTAAGCTGATAGGCAGATTTTGGGGGAAGAGTGGGGATATTTGATTGCTGAATATCAGAGGCAGCGCTACGTGATTGAGTGCACAAATATTAAAATCTCGAGTCCTTTTAGCAGTTCACAAAATAGCTGTTTGGGTTTTCCAGAGATAATGTTTGATAATGTTTGAAGAAACATATAAATGTGTCCCCAGTGTGTATTTATACCTCTCCTAACCCCAACTATACTTTTAGGTATAATTTATATTATTACAGCACAATTCACTAAAATGTTTTTTGATCTGTCAGTCCTTCACTGGAGGTAAAGGACAGCAGAAATGCTTTTGAATCTGGCATTTTATTCCCACTGTAAGAAAGCTGCTCACTCGAGTCAAGAGAAACTCAATTGGTAGTCACATTCACCCGAGCGCTTTCTGCTGCCACATAGCTCACATTCCCCTCCTTCTGTTATCACTGACACATTGGGAGAGTCCTTTGCAGTCCTGCTCACGATTACATTTCTCAAGAGTGCTTCATTTAAAAGAAATGGGAAGGGTTACACCGGACAACCTTGGCATTTCCCTCAGGAGCTGTGTCAAAGCATGATGCCTCATGAAGCACTCAGCTCCAGCCAGAAAAACGCGTCTGACTGAGAGGTACTAGGTCTTCAAGTAGCTTGTATAAGGCTGCAAAATGAAGCCCCGCACACAGACCCTGCAGATAATGGACATCTCGGATTGTGGTGTGGCCCCCTCTGAGCTATTTGGAGCCCTCACGGAGAGCTCACAAACAGGGACTTGAGGGGGATTTAGCCTTCTTTTAGAGATGGAGTAGAGGCTTAGACCCTGTGGAGCACACAGTATGATTCTTATGTCTGTGGTTGAAAGTATCTTTGAGTTGTTGGACAGAAAATATGCTTTATTGGTATTTTGGTATTGAATGCTATTGTTACCCCAGGGAGATTTCGAAAATTGTCTTGTTTAATTTTTTTGTAGGCATTCAGAGTTTATTGAACACATTGTCATTGTGCATGAGAATCATTTCTTGTGCAGCAGTGCTTTGCTTTTCGAGAGCATCTCCAGGCAGGTTTAAATGTTGATGTTGGAAAGCCCCAAGCTGTCTGTCTCTCTGTGTGTGTGATTTTTTTTTTTTTTTTTTTTGTTTTTTTGAGCATGGCTTTTACCTACTAAACTAACCCCGGATGCCGTCTAAAAATAGAGGCTTTGTGAGCACAGCTTTAGCAGAGGGGAGGAAAAAAAAAGATGTGGTTACTCATCAGTGAATTGAAAAACAAGTAGAGCAGACAAGTGTCTTTGCCCTGCCAATGTGAAGTAAAACAGAGAGGACCTCAGAGAATATAGCAAGCCATGATTGCACCAGGTAAGACAAAGCAGGCAGGGTGCAGAGACCACAGTGAATCCCTTATGAAGTGGCCTGCCCCTCGCCTCCAGCTGAGCCTTTCATTGTGATGTTGTTTCTAGGGGGCTTGGATGGCAGTTTAGATTAGATCGCACTCAGTAATGGATTGGAGCTGATGAAAACCTGCTGCAGCCCAACATCACCACAGCTAGGATCCCTGCACTATTCAGGATCTGGCTGCTTTATTTGGATCAATTTGAGTTACCCTCATTGTTGATAACCCTGTGTATATTCATGCTAACATTGTTCTCCTCTAATCTGTATTCATGCAAGTATTTCATTCAATCCCTTCGCAAAGCCGCCCCTTAATCCTTGCCAATCACATTTTGCTACTTCATAATTCTCCAATTGAATATGTCATGAATGACTTTTCAGTCTCTCTCCCAAAACTGACTCCATCTCTATGGTGGTTATATTGTTGTTAGATTCTATTTCAATTTAAATGGAGAAAATTCTGTCTTTTCTATATACTTTATATTGCAAATTTCTAATCCAAGATAATCAATTACTAAAATTTAGTGGGATTAAAAAAAAAAGGAAACCCTACAGCTGTATCACGCTATAGAAACTCAAGCAGAGCATGCTAATTTGGATGTTTTTTCCCCCCTTAGACAGGTTCTGATTAAAACTACAGTGATGAGCATGGATTTGGGTAATGTGGGTGTGTTGGGAATGAATAAAACATGGCTTTTTAAAAGTCTGTTCAAGGAGACCAAGAACTGGGGGGAAAAAAAAGCTGCGTTTAGTAACAGAAACCTGCTGTGTGGCCATTGTGGGGATGATGTGTTAATCGAGCCACAAACTGTGTGGTTTTTCAGGCCAGAGGTCTCATTTAAACAGGCACGGAAAAGAGAAATGTATTTGAGCGCGATGCCTCTGGCTGCTAGCCCTCGACTCCATTGCAGTAATGTAAATGGTGGATTAGGTGCCGTTAGCTAGG
>JASGAU010379803.1:0-10584 GCA_030220045.1 Australoheros facetus
CACAAAAAATTCAAATTTTATATCTTTATGTTTGAAGCCTGAAATGTGGCAAAAGGTTGAAAAGTTCAAGGGGGCTGAATACTTTCGCAAGGCACTGTACCTGACTATCAGTGACATGGATGAAGCCTTTAAGTCTATCAAGCTCATCAAGAGTAAAGCGGTGTGGGAAAACATGGCACGGATGTGTGTGAAAACTCGTCGGCTGGATGTGGCATGTGTGTACCTTGGGAATATGGGAAATGCCAGGGCAGCAAAAGCACTAAAGGAGGTGGAGGCTGAGCCTGAATCAGAAACCCAAGTTGTGATGTTGGCAGTTCAGCTTGGCATGTTGGAGGATGCAGAAAATCTGTACAAAAGCTGTCAGCACTATGACCTGCTGAACATTTTCTATCAGGCTTCTGGTAAATGGCAGCAGTCTTTGGAAACAGCTGAAAGTTACGATCGCATCCATCTGCGCACCACATACTACAACTATGTCAAATACCTGGAGTCCATGGGTGACAAGACACTGGCCCTCACTTACTATGAGAAATCAGACACACATAGGGTTGAAGAGCCCAGAATGCTCCAGGACGACACGTCATCTCTAGAGATTTATGTTAACAAAATGAAGGACAAGAGCATCTACAGTATAAGTGGTGGGCCCAGTACCTGGAGAGCCAGTCAGACTTGGAATCTGTGCTACATTTCTACGAGTGTGCTCAGGATTATCTCTCTCTTGCTCGGATCAAATTCAATACAATCTAGTATTTTTCAAGAAATGGTAAAACATCTCAGTTAACATTTTCTGGGTTTTATTGTTAATAAAATATAAGGTCTGACATTTTAATTACAGTGTCTCAACATTTCCTCCTCCCCAAATCCCCACCTTATCATGGTGGATGGGTTTGTGTGCCCCAGAGACTATTTTACCGGTTGACAAGAGGGGCTCCTTCCTTTGCCTTCAGGCCAGGGAATAGATCCTGACTTTTGTTTGTGCTTATGTGGCGAATGACAATTCAGAGTACCTAGCCTTATTGGATTCGCTGGGTGGGGTGGTTGAGGGTTCTCCATCTGGTGACTCCATCATCCTACTGGGAGACTTCGACACTCATGTGGGCAATGACAGCGAAATCTGGAGGGGCGTGATTGAAAGGAACAGCCTGCCTGATCCCAGCCCGAGTGGTGTTCTGTTATTAGACTTCTGTGCAAACCACAGGTTGTCCATAATGAACAGCATTTTTGAACAAAAGGGTGCACATGACACCAGGACACCCTAGGTCACATGTCGATGATTGATTTTGTAATTGTATCATCAAATCTGCGGCTGTATGTTCTGAATACATTGGTAAAGAGAGGAGCTGAGCTGTCAACTGATCACCACCTGGTGGTGAGTTAGATTAGGTGGTGAGGAACAAGCCTGGTGTACCCAAACATATTGTGAGCGTGCACTGGGAACATCTGGCAGAAGCCCCAGTCCACAAGATCTTCAATTCCCACCTCCAGCAGAACTTTGATTACATTCTGAGGGAGGCTGGGGACATTGAATCTGAGAGGACTGTGTTCTTTACCTCCATTACTGAGGTGGCTGCACAGAGCTGTGGCTGCAAGGTCACTGGTTCTTCTCATTGTAGTAATCACAGAACCAGATGTTGGACACCAGAGGTGAAGGGAGCCTTCAAGCTGAAGCAGGAGTCTCACCAGGCTTGAGTCACCTGTGGGACTTCAGAGGCAGCTGACATGGCAGGCCAAACAGAATACAGCTCTGGCAGTAGCTGAAGCAAAACTCAGGTGTGGGAGCAATTTGGTGAGAGCATAAAAGAAGACTTTTTTTCTGTCTCAGGAATACTGTCAAACCATCAGACAACTCAGGAGTGGGAAGTAATGTTCTACTCACTCTGTATATAATAGGGTGGAATGCTGCTGACTTCAACTGAGGATATAGTCAGGTGGTGGCAGGAAGACTTTGAGGATCTCCTCAATCCCACTGTCATGTCTTGCATAATGGAAGCAGTGGGACAACTGGGATGGATGAGGATTGCCCTGAGTTCCTTAAGGCTGTCTTGTGGGCGATCATAGTTTACATGTTGAGCTGGGGTCTCTCTTAGGGTGAGGAGCTTGGTCATTCAAGAGGGACTCATAGTAGAGCTGCTACTCCTTCACATCGAAAGGAACCAGCTGAGGTTCAGGCAACTAACTAGAATGCCTCCTAGGAGAGGTGTTTTGGGAATGTCCTACTAGGACTCCCTAGAGCAGGGGTGCACACACTTTTTCAGCTTGCGAGCTACTAGCAAAGCTAGCCTGGTTAAATGTGCATGCGTAGGGTGGTAATGAAACGGATGGATGATAGATGGCTGATAGATGAAGATGGATGATAAACTATCATCCATCTTCTACTTCTTTTAATGCCGTGCAATCTACATTTTCCTCCAAACTCCACTGGGGGTTCGTGCGATCTTCCTGCATCCTTTAGCGATCGACCAGTAGATCGCATTCGATCTATCTCTTGGCTCGCTTGGGAATGACTCGTGGCCCCCACAGCTAAAACAGCTAAAACACCATGTTAAAAATGTATTAAAATTACCATATTAAAAAGGAAATGAATAAATATAATGTCAACAGAAAGCTTGGTAAAGAGAAAGTCCTTAGTCTTGCACATGGGACAACCAAAAGATTTAATAATAAATTAGACTTACATAGCGCTTTTCAAGATATTCAAAGACGCTTTACAATTTCACGCACTTTTCATTCACACCTCAATCATACTTGGTGATGGCAAGCTCCTAATGTAGCCACAACTACCCTGGGGCAGTCTGACAGAAGCGTGGCTGCCAATTTGAACCTACCAATTTAGAAATGTTCCGTAATTGAAAGAAGCAGAGATTTTATATGTGAGTCAAAACCCAAGGAGGCATCAAATACTACTTCAAGATTAGAAACAGTGGTTTTTGCAGGTGAGCAAAAGAAATCAATCACCTGGCTGATACTTGAATGAATATCAGGAGGAGCTATAATCATGCCTCGGTCTTGTTGGAGTTTAATAAAAGGAAATTATTGGAGAGCCAATCACTGATCTGGGATAAACAGTCAACTAGGGTGGACAGCCTATCCACCTGGTGAGGTTTAAAAGACATGTACAGCTGAGTGTCATCAGCATCAAAATGAAGAAATGCCAGAGAAAGACTGAGCGTTCGGTTTACATGAGAACAGAGTGAAAACAATACTTTTTGGTAAAGGGCTCCACAGTGAAACATTTCTTAAAGGCTCCGGCCTCCGTTTCCATGATGAAAGTGATGCTTTTTGGAAACTGCGACACTCGCACATATGCACTATGGTTGCAGCTCCTATAGTCACACCGCCAACTTGTGGCCTGGCAATAGGAACTGCAGTGTTTTCAGAGTTTTTGCATTTCTGTGTAAATGGAGATCGTTTCTGAAACGTCTCCGTGTAAACACGTCACTTTTCGGAAATGACACTGCCAAAACTATACCGTTTCCACTGGAAACATCGTGTTAATGGGGCATTGTTATGGACAAACTGTGGTTAGCACAGAAGTCCAATAACAGAACGACAATCAGGTTAAGGCAGGCCATTCCTCCCAATTACACCCCTCCATGTTTGTCATCCAAGGCTACCCCTGGCTGGGCCCTATTGTTTTCCTTTTATTGTTTTGGTGCATTGTATTAGTTTACAGTTAGCAAACCATAAAAAAGCAATAATCCTGCTGCAAGCAGAATACTGTCAAATGAAGGAAATCTACCTGTTAAATCATGATGTTAACCCTAACCCATACAGTGGTTAACAGAAGAAGAAGAACTGCAACATTAACAACCCTGCTGGAAATATGATACTGTTAATCTACACAACTGAAGAAAAACTGAATTAAAAAAACCTGAAAATAAATTACCACTGACATTTGGTTCTGCGTGGGCCACAAACCAGAGTCTCCTGGATGTAAGACCTGTGTCTGACCCATCCCAGTAAAAAAGCTTTGTCCGACAAGGCTTCTTGAATAGAAACCTTTCCCAATAGCATGTATAGTGCCCTGAGATCACTTATGATTGAGTGCAATATGAATAAAATGGAAATGAACTGATGCTGAGGGATTGTTTTTGGTATGGGCCCAACGGGTCAATGAGCTATAGATCTACATGAGTAAAGTGAGCCGTGTGTGTGTGTGTGTGTGTGTGTGTGTGTGTGTGTGTGTGTGTGTGTGTGTGTGTGTATGGGGTGACACTGAAGAGGCCTGACAGACTTGTCCTCTGTCAGCAGATGGAGGCATGCATAATTCAATCGGGAGGCAGTTTCATGCTGTTTCTCTTCCCGTCTCAACACTGCTCCCAAATACAGACAAAGCAGGATTTGCCTACAGAGAAGGAGGGTGACAAGTTGTCTTCCCTCTCTGTACCAGCAGTTGTCTGGTACACCATTACCACCCCCACACATAATAAGAAAGGAGGTCAAAACAAAGACTGTACCTATAATTACACATGGTAGGTAAAGCGTGTATTACACTCACCAAGCACAGTTAAAACACAGCGTGTTTGGACTACCTGCATATTGTTTATATTTTGCATTTTGTCAGTTCAGTTGTGTCTGATTTTGAGACAAAATGCAGTCACACACAAGTATCAGCTAAATGACATTTGAAACACACTGAAAAATAACTACATGATGAAAATATGAGAGACTATATTGCCAAAACAAAAGACAACATAAAATACCGGCTAAACTAGTTAAACTAAGAAGTACATAAAAGCAGCCATAATGACAAAATAAGGTGCAAACATTTTAATGGTTACTGTAAGTACTGATTTATGAGGTCGGGAGAGGTGCTGGCCTCTTACCTCAGTTTGGACAGTGTCGTAATCTGTTTAGGAAACTGGATATGTGCTGCTGCTGCTGCACAAACCCTAACACAAGGTGGGGCAGTGGAATAGATTTGCTCTTGCAAAACTAGAAAATATTGTTTGAAACTGCTTCTGATAGACCAAAAATCCCACTTTTGTGCTACTTGTCAGAGTTTGTTTTCTTCAAAGCCTTTCCTTCAGTCCACCTTGGAGCTCCCTGGATGTCCTGTGGTAATGTCTGAAGCATCTGTCCTGTTAAATGTCCGTCTGTTCCTGTCTCTGTGCTTCCACTCCCCACCGCTGCTCTTCTCTGCTCATGCACTGTACATGTGAAATATGCCGCCATGATTCTCCAGACTGTTCTCTTAGTGATAATAAATAATTGTTCAGATTGTGAGAGTGATGCAGCAGCTTTCTCATCTTTTTAAAATTTCCTTAGAGAGATTTTCATATTCAAGTGTGACATTATTTTTTTCGCAATCCATCTGACTGTATTTTTGAGTTCTTGTTACCTAAGGTAACATTACTTCAAGAAGAAGATGAAGCTTTTTCATGTGGAAAGGTGCTCTGTTTGAATCTAGAAAGCCACTCAGAAGAAATATGCCCAGAGAAAGGGCTGCCATATAACACTCAAAAACCATCACACTATAACAATGTTAAAAACAGTTAAAGGTAATCTAAGAATGATGTATATTAATTGATAAATGATGGTAACACTTTGCACACCCTGATTTTTCCAAATAGTTGATGTCTTCAGTCCACCATTTCATGATACCCACATAAGTGACAGGTGTTGGGGGCATCATGTCAGTATTTGTAACACCGGAGAGCCCTGCTGCTGATGCAGGCAAAATAAAAATTTAAAAAATGACAAAGGTCACAAAAAGAAGTGTAAAGTTAAGACCAAAACAAACGTTTTCTAATTTATTTATTAATTTAAACTAGTCTTCTACTGTTTTATTATTATAATTAAACAGAAATGCACTCGTTTCAGCGGTTTAATATTTTTTACCAGTAAAGTAACATACATTTAGCTTGCATATTTGAGGTAGTTAGCAATAATTCATGAGCATAGCTATTTGTCTGTATATTGGTATATAAATTGAAAAATCTGAATGAGATCTGAACCCCTGAAGCTAACTAACCTTACTGAAAAGATAAAGCTAAGCCAATAAGTTTGTAACTATTAAACATTGGTGAGCTAGCAAGCTATAGTGCCATGAAAAAGTATTCCTGCCCTTCTTTGCATATTTATGTAAATGTTTCAGATCATTAAACAAATTCTAATATTACAAAAAGATAACCTGAGTAAATACAAATTTCCTTTTTTAAATTAGGATTTCATTTATTAAGGGAAAAAAAGCTATCCAAACCTATCTGGCCCTGTGTGAAAAAGTAATTGCCCCTCTAGTTAAATAATGAACTATGTGATTAACTACATTCTTTTGGAAAGCTGAGTTCAATTTCATTAGGAACACTCAGACGTGATTACTGGCAGACCTGATGCATTAAGAAACCCCTTAAAAAGAGCATGTCTGACAAAGTGAAGTAGGATAAACGATCTCAAAAAGCAACACATCATGCAACAATCTAAAAAACTCAAGAACAGATGAGAAACACAGTCAGTGGCATCTATCAGTCTGGAAAGGGTTACAAAGCCATTTTTTGGGAAGGTTTAAGTCCTGTTACATCTGGCATAAAATTAACATTTCATTTCTTAAAAAGAACATCACACCAACAGACAAATATGGTGGTGGTGGTGTGATGGTCTGGGGCTCACTTTGGTGTTCCAGGACCTGGAAAACTTCTTCTAATTAATTGAACCATGATTTCTGCCCTCTACCAGAAAATCCTGAATATGTCCAGCCATCAGTTTGTGTCCTGAAGCTCCAGAGCACTTGAGTTATGCAGCAGGACAATGATCTGAAACACACCAGCAAGTCCACTTCTAAATGTCTTTTAAAAAAAAAAAAAGAAGAAAAAAGAAATTTAAGGTTTTGGATTAGCCTACAGTAGTTAAAGTTGTGACTTAAATAAGACTGAAATGCTTTTGCATGACTTTAAACAGGCCATTCATGCTGGAAAATCCTCCAATGTGGCTGAAACAAAGCAATTCTGCAAAGTAGAGTGGCCAAAATTCATTCACAGCAATATGAAAGATCCATTGCCAGTTACTGCAAACACGTAATTGCAATTCTTGTTGCCAAGGGTGGCACAACCAGTTATTAGGGGGAGGGAGCAATCACTCTTTCACATAGGGCCATGTACTTTTGGATAACATTCACCCCTTAATAAATTAAATCATTTAAAAACTGCATTTTTTTAGTTGGGTTATCTTTGTCTAATATTAAAATTAGTTTGAAGGTGTCGATAATGTAGTAAAAACAGGAAATACTAAATATTAACTATTCATGAATATAGGTATCTCAGAATGAATTTAAAGTTAATGAATAAAGAAAAAATCTCAATACTGTGCTCAAAAGACCTGAAGCAGTATTATGCACTTAGGACCAAGGTTAGTGACATCAGTAGGGCTGCTTATCATTCATTCGCTTTGTGTTTCAACATGAATGTAAACTGCTGAATTCAATAAAGCATGAATGGGCAGAAATTAACATTTAATGCTTATGTAAACTATGAGGTGGGCCCCACTAATGGGGTATGGAGTCACTATGGGTGTGACATAGATAACCAGGGGAAAAATTTGCAGTGAAACACTATTGAAAAAAAATGACAATTAAGAGTCACTGCCTTGACGCTTATTGTCACCAAATGAAGCTGTTAGAATATAATCAATAGCTGCCAGTTTCAGTTTACTAGTGGCAGTGTTTCTGCTCATATGTGAGTCCAATGTTACTTTTCCTTTAATCTCTGTTTTGGACTCCGCCAACTGGGGCTGTGACGGCTGCTTCCAGAGGGATAATGCACCGTATCACAAAGCTCAAACCATCTAAGCCGGTTTCTTGAACATGAAAATGAGTTCTTTGTATTCAGACAGCCTCCAGTCACCAAATCTAGATTTAATAGAGTATACGATGTAATGGAGCAGGACAACTGAAAAATCTGCAGCATATGTGTGACACTATCATGGCAATATACACCAACTGTGAGGAATGTTTCCAGCACGTCATTGAATCTATGCCAGGAAGAATTAAGGCAGCAATGAGGGGAAAATAAATAGGCCCAACCTGGTAGTAGCAAGATGTACTGAACAAAGTGGGTGGGTGTATGACTCTACAGTTGGTTACTGTACATACAAAACACACACCCTTGCAAACAAGTGTGGATTCTCTTATTGTTTTCTTGATCTATTTTGGCTATCAAACATCGTAAATGAAGTTTTCATCATCGCAATTACTGTTGTGGGGCAGCTTGTTTCACCCACTGACAGCATGAAGATTAAGCAGAGAAGAGAATCTTCCATCAAACAAACATGGACAACACTGACTGGCTGAGCTCCAGTGCAGTCATTAACAGCCTGATTACCACATAGATCAGTCTCACTCTGGACAGGACAGCTGGCCACACTCTGTACTTTTTCCTTGCCATATGTACCACACCATGGTCAGACAGTGGGTGGGTGTGAAGGTCACTTTGGTGTCAGTGAAGCAGATGTCTCTGTGGATGCAAAACACCCCTGGAGAGCGCCCAGTTTGTGCTTCAAAAAAGCAGAACAGGGTTCAGTTGCATGACATGGAAATGAGAAGAATTTCAATCCCATTCATATGAATGGGTGAATGTGTCCAAACTTTTGACTGGTACAGTAGGGAGACTGAAACATGAAGCTTCAGGTGAAACTTTTGGACCACCGGCCCCCCGGCCCACAGGTGTTTGAGGATATCCATGTAAAAGGGCATCTGTCGTGAATAGTTTTTCAAAACATTTTTTTACATTTTCAGTTAACTCACCTCAAACACAAGGAATATGATTATTTTGAGCATCCATTATTTTAGGACTCTTAGAAAGCACTAAGTATCCACATTTATTTTATTTTTGTGTAGTGTTGATTTAAATATATTGAAATATTTATTTAAGTGGTCTCTTTTAGTTAATTACCTACAGTTTTAAATGTTAATGAGATGGCTAGTTTGCAGTCACCACTGGAAAGTTGTGTTTTTCTTTTTCTTTCTTTTTTTTTTTTGGAATAACATGGTGTCATCTTCTGGGGACACAGATCGGGAATTAAGAATAGGTATTAGGATTTTGCTAATAAAACTTGATATTCCTATCAATTACTAACTTCAAACCAATATATGAGTGTGTGTGTATATATATAGATAGATACATACACACTCATATATTGGTTTGAAGTTAGTTACACTTGCAAGCGAACAAATTATTTTTAACCTTTATTCTTAACAGGTATAAAAGTGTAATTTCTCTAGAATTCAGATTATTAACTTTATTAACCTTCAGCAACTTCAGATTGTGTTTGTCAGGACAATGTAAAATTAGCTTAATTTCAAACTAACCTGGGGAGGAGTGGGTCTTTATTGGGCCATTGCAAATATTATCCAAATACCTGTGAATGCAACATGCAAACAAAGTTGTCAGCGAAAGACTCCCAGACCGAGAGTGATGCTCCGGCTGGTTGTATTCAGATGCCAAACAAGCAGCCAATGCAGATAAAAAGATCAGATGAACCGGCTTTTAGCATCATACAAAGTGGAGGAAATGTGGCCTATTTCTGAAGTGGGAATACAGCTTTCATCCCATCATGCACCACATGTTCAAAGAACACTTTTCTGGGCTGCATTTTTTTTCAACATTATATATCTCTTTCTGTCTAATTTTTTCTAATTTATGTTGTAGGATGTGTCATGAACCCTGACGTACAACAGAGCATTTTAGCCCAAGCTAATTTGGAATGACTTGAAAAGTGAAAGACATCTATAAATGTTAAGTTTAGTACATCTATGTCACACCAAGCCATTGTTTTAAAGTGCAGAAACTTGTTTTTTATTTTATTTTATTCGTTAACTCCTTCCACATGCTTTCTGATACTGAAACCATTCTGGCATCAAACAATTCCTCTTTTTCTGGAGAACAGTGCTATTTTCTTTTTTGTAATATTTATACTTTTTTTAAAAAATATTTTGCTTTTTATTAATTTTATTTTTACATTTGAAATGAATGGAGAAAGCTTGAAATCTCCCCCAAACCACCTTACTTTGAGCATTAACTAGTTCAGCATACTTTGAGCAAGAGAAAAAAATCCAGTTTTTAAGCAGGTCCCAAAACCATGAACTATTCAGCTATTATTCGGTTTGCTGATATCATATATATATATATATATATATATATATATATTAAAAAAAAGTTCTGACTACTTTTCCTCTCTTAGTTACCATCCGACTACACTTCTCCAGTCCGAATGACATGCCGATATCACCACGGTATGGATCAGGAGGTGGCTGATGTTTGCTCCATTCCGTAGTCGGCTGAGGGGATTCAGGCCTATGCAGAACAGCAGTGGCGACGTCCGAGCCGGTATGGCTTCAATCATGTTTCTCTCGCTCATATTCGGAGGTAGGCTTGGTGTAGCATGGGGGGTCTAGCCTAGGGACCCTTACTGGAAGTACGCCCTGGCCGGGATTCGAACCCCGACCTCCTGCTCCAAAGACCGTAACGTTAACCACTACGCTATTCCAGCTGCTGACAAAGTGAAGTAGGATAAACGATCTCAAAAAGCAACACATCATGCAACAATCTAAAAAACTCAAGAACAGATGAGAAACACAGTCAGTGGCATCTA
>JASGAU010379813.1:0-23815 GCA_030220045.1 Australoheros facetus
CTGAAGGCTCTGGATGTTGTAGGGCTGTCTTGGTTGACACGCCTCTGCAACATCGCGTGGAGATCTGGGGCAGTGCCATTGCATTGGCAGACCGGGGTGGGGGTCCCCATCTTTAAGAAGGGAGATCGGAGGGTGTGCTCCAACTTCCGAGGGATCACACTCCTCAGCCTCCCCGGTAAGGTCTATGCCAGGTCGAGTCCCACCCCTATTATGTATATAACCCCGGTTCTCTGAGTATCATGAGTGAGTGTCTCACAAATGCTATGAAAGAGAACTGCTTGTCAGTCAATTGTCCAATTATTTTTGAGCCTTTGAAAATAGAAGGCAGTATAAAAATGATTAATTCCCAAACAGTTTTTTTTTACACAACCCCTTGAATTAAAGCTGAAAGTCTCCACTAATCACATCTGTTTGATTTAAATTTCACTATGGTGGTGAACAGAAGCAAAATTACAAAATTATAACTTTGTCCAACAAAATATAGACATAACTGTGAATGACAAGGGTGCAGCAAATAGAGTTAGTAACACTCGCTGATGCATTGGAAAAGTTCAGATAACTTTCACATGTATGCAGGAGAAGTGAAGGAGCAGTTTTCACAAGGCGCATAAAGTATAAAATTGAGCATATAAAATGGCCTTGCCTTCGGGTTTCCTCCACCTTCCTTGGCAGCGTAGAGCATTTGCAGAGCAGACTCAGCCAGAGTCTTTGTTTGGTCCAGGAAAGTCATCTGCTGCTGGTGGTCCTTCAGCTTGGATGCCACACCCACAGAGGCCTTGATCAATGGTTCAAAGTAGCCAGCCAGCTGGGTCACCTGAGGCAAAGAGTTAAAGTTTTTAATGAGTCCAGAGAAAGAGCACAAAAGTCAGCACTTGACCTTATGTAATGCTAAATGTCACATTCATATATGAAGAATCACAGTTAATGAAAATTAAAAGATTCTCAAATTATTTCAAAATGGTATGGTCATATATGTGTTACACCTTTTACACATTTCACTTACAGGACCCAATTTAAGGCTGTGTTTTAATGTGAATGTGTTTTAATATTTCAGTAATTATCTTATTTACAACAGATGAAGAAATGCTGATAACCTTGCAAAGCTGGACAATGACAGAGCATACTGCTGGCAGATGGACGTCTACTATATAAAAGTGAAACTGTGCCTGCTGCTTTAACAATGCATAAATTATAAAAAAGAATTCCACTATAATTAAATGATAGATAATGCTGAGATAATTGTAACAGTCCATGCCTAACATAAAGTTATATGCAACACTGCTGCCACTGAATACTGCTGCTGAAAAAGTCCAACTTTGCTGCTCCACAGTTGCAGTATAATAGTAATTAAGTCACTGCCCTATATACCTTGTGTCCTAGTTGGGAAGCTTCGCCCCTGGCAGCAGTGGAAACGGGGTCAATTAAGTGGCCAATTTCCTGCACGGTGGACGTCAGCTGCTCTTGTAGTGCCTGAAGAGAGGAAATAAAAAGAAATTGGTTTTTTGTGTTGCTTTTTATGGGAGACAGAGGTGCATTCAAAGAAGGCAGCTGGGACCTGCTAAAAAGCACTAAGCAAGAAACAAAACTGAAAGATAACTGCCTTGAGCTACTCTGACTTTTAATATGTCAGCTTAAACTTTTTATTGTTTCGCAGGTGCCAAAACTTCTGCGTTAAAGCACGCCAATGTCAGGACATAAAACATAAGGATCGCATGCGGTCTGTGCTGAACTACAAGAGGAACTACTGCCATTCAAATATTTTGTTAAGTTTAAAATAATAATAATAATAATCCTTGTCACTGTTGGATGAGCTGTCTTTGGCCTAGATGGGACAGAAACCTAATTAATACCACCAAAAATAGATTTAAAACAGACAGATTTAGTATGCAAGAAAAAGGCTAAAAGCAACTGACTATTAAACTGGTAGAAGTGGTGGTGGTGGTGGGGCAAAGCAGATTGATAACTACATAACTAACAAATAGATAAATGAAAACAGAGAAAGATACCAGTCGTCTACAAAGATTCTGAGCCATCTTCCGATAGTCGCTTACCTCCAGCGAGATGTCATCCCTGCTGGGTAAATTCTGGCTGACAGCAGCCAGAGAGGCCTGCTCAATGTCACGGATACATTTGTTGATGTTATCAATTGACGAGTCGCACTCCCGCTGACCTGGGGCCTTGTCCCTGAGAAAAGGAGAGCAGGAAAAGAGAAGCAGAAGCAATAAAATGGTTGAAGACAAAAATGAGCAATGAAGAAAGGAAAAGAAATGCTAACATTGGAGTTATTAAAACACAGACACATTCCAGGATATCTTTTCCCCCCCTTCTCAACTGGCTTCCTTGTCTCATTGCTGCTCAGGTCACATCTACCAAAATGTGGCCTGTAGGGTCTCTTTTCCGCATAGGGAGATCAAGCTGGGCAGCAAAATTAGCTTTGAACCTCTGATTTGTCTGTGGGTTTCGCCTCATGGGCAGATTAAGTTCGTTAAACATCCATTTCCATGCATGGTGGCACACTGAAAGTAAGACTAAAATAAAACCTCATCTTTGCGCTTAATGAGGCTAACAAAGTTATGAGCCTGGCTGTTGCAGGATTGCTTGGGCCCAAAATATATACAATTCTATTACACTCCCAGTACTGAATTTGCAGTCTAAAAAGGAAGCCAGTGATAAGGGCATCAGAACTGAAAGCGATGCTAAGCCGGCTATGCATGAATGCTAATGTGCAGATGTTCTGAGACGAATGAGAACCTTAACATTCAGTGTGTTTGACTCAGGGAATTAGCCTCTCATGGGCATCAGTTTTGTTCTGATGAAGGTCAGGTACAAAACTGTGTGAAAGAGGAGATTAAAAATGTGGGCTGCAGAGGCACAAAAACAAGTGTATGTAACCCCAGGTTACAGCTTCTGGTTGCCCTTTCTCAAGGTGTTTTTATAAAAGCAGATAAAAAGGGAGCAAAAGTTGCATTACACACAACACTTTTTCCACCCTACTTTTTAATCCTGTCATTACTGCACAGAAATAGACTACAGTGGTGTTATAAAGGAATAAATTATTAAACTGATTGTCTGGAGCCTTCCTGGCTTGAATGTATCTCAAAATCCTCCGTATATCCACGATATGATGTTTTTATTAAACTCAGCCAGGCTAGCTGTTTGCCCATTTTCAGGCTTTAATATGAGCAGCTGCTGGTGCTAACTTCATATTGACCTCATGGACACAGGCCATATTGCTCTCCGCACCTAACTGTCAGCAAGAAAGTGAATGTACCTATCACCCAAAATGTCAAAGTGTTCCTTAACGGAATGACGGAATGCTTGTTAACTAACCGGATGGCTGTGATGAGCCCCTTGATGGAGTCAGAGACAGTGCGAGAGTGCCCAGCCAGGACAGACCACATGGGCGGGTCTTTAGGGTTGATAACCAATGAGCGTGCGGTTTTGAGGAGATGGGTCGAGCTGTCAAGCATAGAGCGTGCGGATTGGAGGATGGGCTCCTGTGCTGCAGAACCCTACAGAGAAATAAAAACAAAACGCTCAATTTCAGTTAAAATGTACATTTACAGTATGTGAATTTAATAAATGATCACATTTTTACAATCCTGCACAGTTTTCTTCTATTGAGATCAACTGTAATAATACAAACAGCTCACTAATGTTCACAGAGCCATACCTCATTGCTGATTTTAGCAGGCACACTGGCAAACTCTGGGTTGGAAGCAAATGTTGTCAAGTTTTCCACAGCTTCAATTAGTGGAGCCGTGGCGACTCGACACCTGTTCCTGTTTTCCTCTGAGAAATCACCATCTAAAGCCTAGAAAGTGAGAGAGACGGAAGATAAAAGGTGCATGAAACAAATACCATCAAAACTGATTCTGGATTAAAGTTATCAAAGCGCTTAGAATAAAAAATTTAAAAAAGACAGACAGACATTTGACAGAAAAAATGATTCCTACAGATTATCCCACATGGAAACCAAAGAAATGTTATGTCACAATTACGTTTATAGCTACACTATGCCAATTAGGCCACGGAGTCAACCTTTTGATAAGATTGAAACACTACCTTAATGGTTTTGACCAAGTTGGCAGTGCTGTTGGCAACCTCCTTAGCAGACTGGACAAAGTGCCTCTTGGCAACAGGATTGGTCGTCTTAGAAGAAGCAAGACGGCAGGCATTGCACAATGCTGAGGTGTGCTTAGCAACAATGGTGGCTGCTGAGAGAACCTGTGAAATTATAAAGAACAAAATGGTAAATTGCCAACGGAGATTTTGTCTAAAAATACTTTTGTCAGTGAGACTGCAGGTATCAAATGCTCAGTCGCTGGAGGCGTCCGCCTACATAAATTCAGGACATTATCTGGAAAGCTAAGTTTGGCCAGTGGTCGTTTGACACATGTAGCACATGATGAGCGATAGTTCACATCAGAGCTGTTCTGACTGCTAGAAATACTTGATTTGATATAAGCAGCTCCACTAGGTAAAGTCTGCCAATGTTCAATTTTTTTATTTTTGTTTTGTAGTTTTTCTCTAACTTTTGGCTTCATTACACAGTCACCACAGAGAAGAGAGGAAACGGGATGAAAGAAGGCAGTGGAACGACATGCAGTTCAGGTCTGGTTAGCAGGGAATCAACTCAGGGACACCCTGCAGACTGCATTCACGCCTGCGAGGTATATGCGTAAGTTTGTACTACCATCATTTATATGAACTAAAAGTCATTTATTATAAAAATCTTTCTTAAAATTTTTGGTCTTGACATAATAAGACAAAAAGCTGTTAATCTTCAACAATGCTGTTGATGGCAATAAAGGCAATAATGGGGTAAATATCAATTTTAGACTTTCAGATCAGCAGAGAAGGCATTTTTGCAATTTGGAGCAAAAAAAAAAATGACAGTGTACTTCATCCTTTTTTTTTTCTAGAACTATCTCAGTTCTGATTATTGTGGTAGTCAGCAGTTAATACCTGAATTCTCTCTCTAAACAAGAAGAATGCCTACAGATTAGTCTATATGAGCATGAGCCAGGAATGTCTTTATGCAAGGCAAGTACCACATGAAGGCAATAAATAACAATAAAGACACAGAGCCATCCATCCAACACATTGATCTGATAATGAATCACACTGTAACACATCTCTGCAGAACAGCATAACCACCGTGCTGTCCACTACACTTTTACATAATTAACTGCCAGTTTTTGGTGAGCTGTACTGTATATATAGAGTAGTGCTTGTGTATATACCTGGGAGGGGCTGCTTTCTGGATCAACAAGATTCTGACAGGCCATCTGGATTGCTTGGTTGGCTTTGGCAAACTGGATGGGATCCACCAAACCCTGGTGTCCTGCCTGACTGTTAGGGTCTGACACACCCACCAAGTAGGAAGCCTGTGGAAAAAATTACACTTATAAACAGCATTTGCCATCATCACCCAGATTACTATTCCTTTACATTCTAAGGTACTGTGACAATCACTTCTCTAACACTCAGTACCTGTCCTGCAGCTTCAGTGAGGCCACACAGGGCTTTAGACGCTGACCCCACACAGTCTCCAAATGCAGACACATCCCCGGTTTTGCAGTTCTGAGAAATACCAGCCATGGACTCTCCCAGGACCTGAACAGAGAGTCAACAGAGAAGAAATCGTATGCTTAAAATGCTTAACTGGACGTGTACAGTGTGCTTGCTGTTCTGATAAGGCCTACCTTCGAGTTCTCCATCACACTCTCGATACAGTCGAAGTAGGAGAGGTCACTGACCGGTTCATTGGGGTTGTCAAGCATTCCTCTGACAGCCTGGGAGGCGAATAAGCGCAAAGCTTTATAAACGTTTTAGAGGTTTTGCAGGGTTTTTATTTTCACTTTATTCTCATTAGTTGGTATCAGAAAGAAAGATATCTTATATGCCATAGCTTATACTTAAACTTGGTGACATGATAGCTGATTGTGAATGCTTAATCACAAGGTGGTAAAGCTTTGTTTACCTCTAATTCTCTCAGGGCATTGTCACACTCCTTCTGGCCAGGAGCCTGCTGTGTACATAGAGTGATCAGCTGGTTGATGCTGTCAGTCACAGCTCTGGAATAAAGGAGAGGAACAAATGTCACTTTCTGCTCCATGAGAGTGTCAGGGAAATAGGTTTTATTCTGAGCTTGTTGGTTTTGAAATGTGAGCGTTTTTTTTCCAGTTGATTTCTCTGTAGTAATAAAGCCTGTGAATACAACGTTCCACATATCTATATGTCTGTTTTGTGTGTGCAAGCTTATGCTGATTCCCATGTTTGATTGTCTTAATATTTTGTCTTTTTGTTTGCTTTCAATTTTTTTAATTACAAGTTTAGGTTGGCAGCTGCAATTGGCCCCATTAATTTAATTAATGACTATGTTATTATAGCAAGCAGATGTGTGAGTGCATTTTGCTGATAACATGAAAATCATAACAAAGCCCACTTGCCTTGATAAGACATTTTTACCATATGCTGATTGCCAAATGAATAAAATGGTAGTTTAAAGACAACAATTTGAACTGATTAAAATCAATAGCAATAAAATATAATTATCCTCATTTCAGTAAAGCATATTTTAATTTGTTTTTAATCTGTGAACTCATATATTACAGTTGCTTTGAACAGCTAATTATTTGCTGGTAGCCTTGTTAGTGAACCTTAGATCCTGAGCCTTATATTGACTCTTAGATCTTAAGCTCTATCATGAGAAAAGCGAGCACATATTACTGTCTTTTGGATGCGTTTCATCTGCTTCCAATCAAATGTGCCTTAAATATTAAAAATCAGAGTTCATAGGAGAGCCTGTGTGCTAAGCTGTACCTTGCTGCAGCAGCTAGCAGGTTCTTGGCATTTGCTGCTGCTGGGTCCACAGACAGACTTTTAGCAGCCAACAGCAGTTTGCTAGAAGCCATGGAAATATTCTTCAGGTTACCAATCACCTGCACCTGGTCATCCTTTTTCTAGAATGACAAACAAAAATCAACATGTGAAAATATGCTTCAAAAAGGAGTCGGAAATCTTTGTCCTTTCACTGGAATATCTGACTTGGAATATGTGCTACTACTGTCTTATACTGATGACAGTGGCTGTTAAAGACATTGGAATTGACAGGACTACAGGACCAACCTGAGTGTGCCCAGCCATCTCTATGCCAGCATCCAGGAACTCATCAAAGTCTTGACTGAACTTTCCGGAGGCCACAGCCAGCTGACTGCTGGAGCCTCTGGAGGCATGGACCACCTCACCTGCTGACTGGTTCAGGTCAGCTGCTGTTTGGTTCAGCTCAGTCTGGGCCTCCTGGAATGACTTGGAGGCTGGTGGGATCTGAGGGCAGCATGCAACAGAATGATTCGAGATAAACCATTCAATTATTTGTCAGTGTCAGATAAATATCTAGCAGCTCCCCAATTCATACATATTGTAGGTATATAATGATGCCCATTTAGTGCTAACATATAGATGAAAAATAAATATTGAACAGTGCCTGAAAACTGAAGACTGTAAACCGAAACATGTTTCGTTTTTAAGTTTCAAACTTGATGAGTACAAACAAGTGAGAGTGGAGGACATATTTATGAAGCAATTCAAAGCTAAATCATGACCCTTTCCTGACATGCTGGCAGAGCGCTTTTAACTCACAGTTTCAATCAGCAGCTTCTTGCTGGCCTCCCCGATGCTCTTGAGAGCCATGTCCACATCCTTCTGGCCAGGCAGACAGTTGACGCAGTTGTTTAAGGAATGAGACACAGCTTTGGCCACCTGAAACACACACAGCAAACTGGGTTAGGAGGGTGGGTACAGGTGGACAAGCCAAGCTAGAAGTCCAAGCTTAAAATGTTAATGAGCGTGGCAGTTGTGCACCATAATCGATGCCAGAATTTAGATCTTTTTCTTCATTAATATCAACCAACTCATTATATTACACATGGCCAAAACAGAAGCACACGGCTACATGGCATGATGTCTCACTGAAGTAGTTCCCTGGGTTACAAACAAAAGCCAATAAGATAATAGAGAGGCACAGCCTTCCAAAATTGATTCACATTGCAACGTTTTCCAAAAGTCCTTATATCAGACTATTGTGTTATTCCAGTATCAAATTATCTCCAGTGACATCACATAATTTATTGATTTTGAGTGGAAAACACATGGACAACAAGGCATAAATAATTAAAATATTTTCCAGTAAATATGCCACCTGGTTTATTACAGAGCTACTTTTTAAATTTGGCAGGTGTTCACCTGACTGTACTACCAAGCAGATGCATCCAAACATTAAGGCAAATATTTAACTAAATATATTACGCAAAAGAAAGAAAGGCTGATTAATGCATGTCTTACACCAAAATAAACCCCTGGTTTGTCATCCTACAAGTCGCATAATGTAATTCACAGCATATTCAATAAGATCGATAAAGTTTTGCTATTAAACGTCCCGTCAAATACTCCATGAGTTTCAGGGGAAAACCAGAAGCACTCTGACAAGGCAAACCTCCCAGTATTTACTTTTAAAGGAACAGCACTGTATTTTGTATATATTTATTTTGTTTTCTTTGTTCTTTTCACACACACTTTGCACTTGTTTTTACTTCACTGCAAAGTATAGCCTTTATGTGGCTATAGTACAAGTGTAGCATTCATTTCATTGTGTAGCAAAATTTGTTTAAATGTTTAGCAATAAATAAAGTAAAAAAAATTTTGAAGTTTATTTTGTCTTAAAAAATTATTATTCACAATCACTGTACATGTATTCAAATTGTTATGTATTTAAACAATTATAAAGGTCAGAGGTAAAATCCCCATATATGATTCCCTATATGCCTGCATGTTGTCAATACAACAATAGCAGACAGAATGGCATGCCCACATGCACATGCTATCATAAACATAACCTCCTTGGCAAAGGTAATAAAAATATTATTTTTAACAGTGTGTTTAATTAATAGACCCTTAGTAAAACACATACACAGACTATATGAGGTAGAGGTTACAGTCTGGAGCATTATTTGAATCAATACTTGGTAATGTTACTTTTATGGCACAGGTGTCACAATGTGAAAGGAAGCTGAGGGTTGGGCTGAGCCCTTCTACCATCTGCAGTGTTGAAAGGACTCCATAACCTCAAGCAATTCTGAATCGTCTCACCTGTGCCAGTCTCTGTTGGCTCTCAGCGTCTCCGGGGGAAATCAGAGCCTGTTTGGCCTCATGTATGAGAAGCGCCGAGCCCTCCATAACATCACGAGCTGAGTCCAGCATGGCAGCCGCAGCCTTGGGATCCACAGTGGAAGCAGCAACGCCACGGGCTGCTTGGGCAAGTGTTTTTAGAGCCTGAGCTGTCTCTCTGGCTGCTATTCCTACACCCAGGATGATCAGAGGTAAGTGAGAGTATAAATGTAACTGATACAGTCAAGAAAGATCTCAGAGCCATCACAGACCATTAATAAAGCTATGACACTTTGTGACAAGACAGTGCCACTGCTCATTTTCAAGTCATAAAAACACAATGCAATGCACAAAAAGTAATTCCTCTGTCTTGACAAATTAGCAGCAACAATCAACAAAACAAAGATGACATTAGGATGTTTCCCTCACAGGCAGGAACTGACAGTAAGAGTCTCATAAGAAATGTGACATCTCATCCACAACAAATTAGCTGGATGGGATAAAACAAATGGAATGAAGCCACATTATGGTTGAGATAACAAGATTACTCGAGGGAAAAAAAACAGGTTCCAGACGATGGGAGCGTTTCTCCTCGGGTTCTTTGGGCTGTGCTCTAACCGAGGATACTATAAAGTTAATGAAATCATCAGTGAGCCTTGTGTGTTTGTGTTACACGGGGAAGAGTGGAGCAGGAGATAATGTTGCAGAATGAACTTGAGAAAGGTCAAGAAAACTAGTGACCATAAATTCAGCTCATTAAGGCGCGACATGAAGGATCTTTTATTAAAACTGGCATCAAAGCTCACAGCAGCTGCGGATGTTGTTGGTTTATAACTAAAGTGGTAGGTCTTCTTGTGGCAATAGATGAGAAAGGTTGTGTGGTTTCTTAAAATTAAAAAGATTTCTTCCTCTTGCCTTGGATTTCAACATCTGTAACCATGTGTATAGAATGATGTCAGCAGTACCAACCGGTGTAGTGTTCGTTTCCTTGTGCAGCACAGGTGAGCAGCTGAGCCATGGAGGATCCCACTGACTTAGAGGTGCTGCCCAGATCCTGAGCACACTTCTCCAACTAGAGAGGGGAGAAAGAAAAGGAAAAAAAAAAAGAAAAAAAAAAAAAAAGAGACATTTTTTCAGNCAAAATATTAGCCTGCAAACTAACACTCCTACTAAGCTCCTGATACGCTCAAGCCTTAGAAGCACAAGCATGTCTTAAATCTAGTGCACCTGAGCCCTGACTCAGTTTTATGGGGGTACAATGTCTCTTACTGATTCTCCAGGCAGTGGTTTCAGTTGGGCATTTACAGCAGCCATCTTTGCATCTTGCAGCTCACTTCTTAGGGTCTGGATGGCAGTAAGGGCAGAGTCTATCTCCATGGGGCCACAAGCTTCATGAGCCTAGAGAAAAAAAAGTCTGTGGTCACTTACAGTTGGTATAATTACAGTAGTTTCTCTTTCACCTGTAAGTTATAAAACGTCTACAGATTCAGACGTGTTATGTGCGATTGAAAAACACAAACTAAAACATTAGCCACAAATTAAATAACGAACTGAGCAGTAACAAAGAAAGGTACAATATCTTTTTCTGCACATCATTGGCATGTCTAAAATGCAGTGCTTTTGTAAATAGCCTGCCACAGGCAAGAATTCCCATGTGTGTCTGTGTTTTACCTTCTGTGCAGACGTCCTCAGCTCAGCCAGGCAGGTGGCCAGGTTCTTGGCACACTGACCCAGTTGCATGGCTGCAGCCTGATCAGTCACCGTGGGAACAGACGACTTGGCTGAGGTCACCATCTTACTGCCAGGCTGCAGGGTGGGTGGGGGGGATGGAGGGTATGTTTAAATGTTTTCCTTAGAGAATCAAGCACTGTGCACTGTGTGACACCAGGTACACACGTTTGGTGACATTTCTCCAGTTGGTATATGTGGAGCTCTGAAATCCCATCTAGGTATTTAACACATTATACCATCACACCAGCATTTCTCTAACAGCCTGTTAACACCAAAAAGAGGTTACCGGCCTATTTTTAACGTCCCCACATGACTGAAACACTATTTATACTTTCAGCCTGGTTTCCAATGTAGGACTGAAGTTACCCAGTATGAGTGTGGGCACATAAAGTTTTAACAATCTCTTCTCTAGCAAAACAGAGAAAGCAAAAGGCCGTAAAGGGCTGCACCTGTAGGAAGTTTTGGCTGGCAATAATGAGGGCTAACTGAGCACTGAGGTCCTCTGGTTTGGCTTGACTGCCACGGACTCCCTGGACAAGCTGTGGGATGTGGTCTGCAACTGCCTACACACACAAACACACAAAAACAACAACAACAAAAAACCAAAAACACATATTTACATAAGCTCTAATCCAGTCAAAATTGAGACACTTCAAAGTAAAGATATGAAAGAAGCATAAAGTTTCAATGCATTTAACACAAAAAGCCAATAACATCAAAAAGTAAATGGCGCCCTGCTGTTGGCATCATCCCTCACCTTACAACTCTGCACCAGCTGCTGGTGAGCAGCTGTGTTCTTGTTGGAGGCGGCAGCGTTCTGAGCAGCAGCGATGGTCTGTGTGGCTGCAGCTGCAGCTTGCTTGGCAGCATTCTGAGGAATAATGACAAGACCCACACAAACATCACATGTAAAACATGGTTTTACAGTCACTGTGTCACTCTCTCTGCTTTTGACTGTGGATGTTGAAATGGTACTGTTGAATATGCAACATAAAGGAGCATTAAGCTGCATTTTATATATAAGATTGCACATTAACAATGACCAAATTACAAGGACAAGGAACAAGCCCAGAGTAAATTGGCTTTATAAAAAAAAAAAAAAGACCTGTTAAATTTTATAAATCCTGCTGATGAGCCCAAGATTTTGGTTTGAGGTGATATAGAGTTGTGAGTCAAGCAACCTTAAGGCAAATGAGCAACTTTTGATTCATTTCAATTGTACTTCTCTTCCTATTTCAGGCAAAAATAAATAAATAATGAACTGAAGCAAATTCTGCTTAAAACCTGACATTTAATGGTGAAAAACATCTTACTAAACATCAAAATCTCATCTTTGCTGATCTTTGGCGCCTCATTTGAACTTTGTAGACAGTGATACAGTATCCTAATAGATGGTACTTTGGAGATGGTGACATTTAGAATAGGTGTTGAAGATAACACTATAGAAAGAAATATCATCTTCCTGGTCTAACTTATTTACTTGGGTCAACAAGCAACAGTTATTCTGGCTCTGCTGACCTCCAGTCTGTTGATCAGTTTTTTCTTGATGGCATTCTGAGCAGCAGCATTGGTGGCCACACGCAGCCCCTCTGCAGCCTCCCTCAGTCTCTGCTGCTGGTCCTCATTCTCTGGGTAGGCTGCTGCTCCCTGAGAACACACACATAGATAAGCATATACATAACAGATGGGCAGGGCAGGGAAAAATGATCTTAGAACATCCAGTCTAGAGAAATCTTTGAAAATGACTTCAGTGCTGCACAACTTCACACAATCAGTCACTTCTTTGTAGATGGCTAAATGTCAAGAGTTGTTGTTTATTCACATCAAGAAGCGTTTCCATCTTCTTGTTAATGTATACAGCAGTACATGTTTACTGGGTACTTGCACCTTCCTTGCTGCAGGAGAGAAACCTCAGCCTGCTAACATTAAGTTGATTAATGGGGAGCATCACCAGAGGAAAGTGTACATGACAGCTGATGTCATTAAAGAAATATTTAACCCCAATGATGCTACTGGCAGAAGTCACTACAACGAAATATATCAAATGCACAGACAAAACTCATTTTGTGCTCCAAGAACATTAATCAGAGTAAAAATGTTGTTAGCAACCATTTTCAAGTCAGTGCAGTTTGCAGCTGTCATCTGCCTGTTGGCAACTGCTGACACCATTTAAATAGAACACCCAATTTGCATAATTATTAGAAAGTGCTGTTTTCCAGAGGGTGTAAAAACACTTTGCATGAAAAAAATGATTCCTGGAGAACTAGTCTTTAAAAGCTGGGTTTGTTTAATAGTAGTACAACACATGTGTTTCAGCAAATCACAGCCTGACATCAGCTCCAAAAATAAATAAGCATGACCACAGTTGTTTTTTTGTTTTTTGTTTTTATTTAGAGCAAAATATAAGCAAAATATACTAAATATGTTACCAAGGCAGGTCTCAGCTTCCATTCACACAGATAAATATACAGCTGTGATGGTGATAAGTCTGGCACCAGACTCTAGCAACCAGCTGGAGGGCATCATTTAATTTTCATGGTGGGAGTGGAAAGTTATTAATATCAGCATGTGATTCTGTTGACAGATAATGGGACTGATGTCGAAAGATAGCAGATAAATAGTTTGGAAAAAGGAAGATGAGATAAGAGACAACGCTAAGCCTGGCCTCAGCAGTCAGGGGAATAAAAAAAAAAAAAAAAGTTTGACATCCTCATAATTTTATGTTGCTGCCAGAAAATGTTGAGAAGCAAGAAGAAATAAATGAAAAAAAAAATGTTGTATGGCTTGAGAACAATCCTGTAAATTTTGCATTTTATTTGGTGATTGGTTCTGTCCTTCAGAGTAATTCCTGAACCTGACCATTGTTTATAGGACAGAGGTTCAAGACAACAGTATTTTTTAGATTAAAATAATAATAATAATAATAATAATAATAATAAAGTATAATTTGTCTCTCAATGAGCTCCAAAATTGCCTTCAGTGTTATGAAATTTTAGCAAAGTAGAACCAAAACTAAACATGCCAATGTAAAGGTCACTATTCATACGACCCCAAGCTCTGCTTGTCCACATTTTGGTTTGAAAATTCAGCAGCTGCTTCATTGTCCATAAATAAACTACACAAAGCATTTCAAACCAGATTTTATTCAACTATTTTCAATGGCATTACTCAATTCTACAAAAATTGATCAATGTCACGAAACCTCCATCAGCAGTTCATAAAGTTAGGTATTGCTTAACAAGGCTGACAATGCAGATGTTGATTTCTACACAGAAAAAGATCTCAGGTTTCAAGCATTTCAGATTAAAGATCAAGAGGCTTTTTATTGAAATTCATTTTTAAAGTAATCTTATTAAGGAATTAGAACATGTGCCAAAAAAGACCATGCAGAATAACCTCCCAAAGTGACATTCTTGGTCTTTCCTCTTCATGTGAACACACAGACACACACGCTACTCTTGGCGTCTCTGGCTCTGCTTCTTTCTCCTCTGCTGTCACTGTAAAGGTCACTTTGTATGTACCACAGAAGCAAAGCCCAGACCTCTAGATCTTTATCTGATCTTAAAAATGCCACTACTGAGATTAAAATGAAAACCAGCTCAGTTCAGATTTTTTTGTGGATAGGTTAAGCTATGAAAGTCAAATTTCAAAAACATAAACAGAATAAATATACTTCTTACCTTTGCTGCCTCCACCATCCTTGCTGTGGCATCAGCCAACAATTTAGCGGCTGCCAGCAACTTCTTAGAATTGTCAACGTCAACCTCGGCTTCGGCATCGGACCTCATGGCATTCACCAAGTCAGAAGTGGCCTGAGCCAATACTCGAGCTTGACGGACCATCTCTCCTGAGAAGAGCCATGGTGGATTAAAGAGGTACAATTGGGAGAGGTGAGGGGAAAGTGAGACAGATGAGAAAAATTGAAGGGAAGTGGGCAAATACAGAAGTCATACTAATGACAGACTGCTTTGACCCCTCCTGGTGGAGTGGTTTTCTCTATGAGTAGGTTTAAATTACATCAGTTATAACACGTGTACTACTATGATATAATATGTAGCCCTACAAAAGATAATTGGGAAGCATTAAAGTACCAAGATGTACAGCCATGCACCAACAAAAGCAAATGCAAAGAATGCTTCAACAAAATAAACAATCCTGATGTAAAATACAGGTTTAGGAGTATTTTATGGGAAGTTACATTTTGCTCATTTTCAGGAGTCCAGTGATGGACTGGGGCTCTGCCCAGGGTGTACCTAGGCTCTTGTCCAATGTCAGCAACTAAGGCAACTAAGGCTCTTGCCCCCAGCAACTAAGTAGCTAAGTGGTTAAAAAAATGATTGGATGGTTGCTTGTTTATAAGAAACCTCTACTGGATACTTTTAGATCTCTTTTTTGCAAATCCTTCCAAGTTTATTGTAATAAACAATTTGGATAATAACATTTAAAATTTCTTTAACCACTTGAAATATTAGTCAAACTATGTTCAACAACTGCTTTCTTTAGATTATCATACAATGCTAGCAAACATCAGTGATGCAGATAAACAGAATTGATTTTTTACTTTGATATTATTCAATTTTCTATCTGTAAGCCAAAGCTAAAGACCCCCATCAGACATTTTTGAGCTTAAATAAAAATGCAACGCTTTGAAAAATAATTTTGTCTGATGTGGTTTTGTTTCACTACTACAAACAGGACTCCTACTGCATTATTATGAGATGTGCATTTGAGATGTAAGCAGACTGACGGGTGAAGATCAGCTTTGAAACTAGATGAAATACTGCTTGCAGACACATGTTTTCAGGTGAGCTCAGAGAAGCGTTCAGATGAATCTGATAAAATCCCTCTGGTGAAAAGCGTGAAGCCCAACAGATGTAACACTGACCAAAACACTTTTTTTGAGGGGGACTTTAAACCTAATCAGATATAAGATAAGATGAGATAAAATATAAGATTATTAAGCTGTCTGATTGTGCTTGCACTTGTATTGCCACGGTTTATTAAATAAGTAATAAATATGAGTTTTAACAAGGGCCTCTTTACAGATATAACAGCTTCAACTCTTCTGGGAAGGCTTTTGACAAGGTTTAGGAGTGTTTATGGGAACTTTTGGCCATTCTTCCGGAAGTGCATTTGTGAGGTCAGATGCTGATGTTGGACAAGGCCTGCCTCGCAGTCTCCACTCTAACTCATCCCAAAGGTGTTCTGTCGGTTTAAGGTGAGGACTCTGTGCAGGTCAGTCAAGTTCTTCCACACCAAACTTACTCATCCATGTCTTTATGGACCTTGCTTTGTGCACTGGTGCAAAGTCATGTTGGAACAGGAAGGGGCCATCCCCAAACTGTTCCCACAAAGTTGTGAGGATGAAATTATCCAAAACGTCTTGGTAAGCTACAGAATTAAGAGCTCCTTTCACTGGAACTAAGGGACCAAACCCAACTCCTGGAAAACAACCCCAAAACCATAACACCCCCCCCCAACCACCATCACCACCAAACTTTACACTTGGCACAATACAGTCAGACAACCTGCAAACTTGGACTTGTCCAGTGGATTACCAGATGGAGAAGGGTGATTTGTCACTCCAGAGAACACATCTCTACTGCTCTAGAGTCCAGAGGCGGCATGCTGTACATCACTGCATCTGTCGCGTTGCACTGACATGGCAGCCGCTCGGCCATGGAAACCCATTCCATGAAGCTCTCTACAAATTATTCTTGAGCTAATCTGAAGGCCAAAAGAAGTTTGGAGGTCTGTAGTGATTGACTGCAGAAAGTTGGCGACCTCTGCATCTGCTGACCCCACTCTGTCATTTTACGTGGCCTAACACTTCGTGGCTAGGTTGTTGTCATTCCCAATCGCTTCCACTTTGTTAGAATACCTCTATATATATATATATATATATATATATATATATTTAAATTTCATGACTGGACTTGTTGCACTGGTGGCATCCCATCACGGTACCTCACTGGAATTCACTGAGCTCCTGAGAGCGACCCATTCTTTCACAAATGTTTGTAGAAGCAGTCCGCATGCCTAGGTGGCCATGGGAGTGATTGAAACACCTGAATTTAATGATTTGTATGTGTGATTGAATATTTTGGCAATACAGTCTGTGTGTGTGTGTGTGTGAGAGAGAGAGAAGTAGAAAGCACATACAGCACACCCTAAAAGCTATTTTCCGATAAGCCTCTATATAATTCATATGAATGCATTATGTGATCCTTCAACTTGACACTACAGAGGGAGTGATTCTCTTTATTTTCTTCACACTTGATCTTTTTATACCAGGTGTGACATAACATAACATACTGCATACTGTCCCTGACACCAGTTCAAAGGTGGTATATTCTGTCTGGTTTCTTTTATTTAGCTCTCAGAAGAATAAACAGCAATTTCTACTGTCAGGCCAATCACTTTGTCAGAGCTGACCTCTAGGCCCTGACATTCTCAGTGCATCTATATCTATCTATTGGTCTTTTCTACTGTCAGACTTGTTAACATCACTGTCAGCTTTTCTCTGTGGATTCACAACGCCTGACAGGAGTCCATTCAAACCCACTATCATGTCAGTCTGTCAGAGGAGAAGACAGGATGAGGCGGGTACAGATCCACAGAAAAGCGTCAACTCAGGCACTGAAAACCTTAGAGATGTGGTAAACCAGTTTTCATAAGATATGCACCCAAAGTCATATTTTTCTACTGAAAGTCAAACTTCTTAGAATAACAGGTTGAATTTTGCATTATTAGCTCCACAGTGGGCTGTGGTGAGTACTCATATACTTATGGCTGGTTTTTGTGATGCTTCAGGCAGATTCAGGTCAAGCCAGCATTAGGTCTGATGGGTCAAAAAGTGTCGATAGGTTCATGCTGACACTTGATTTCAGAATTGGACAGTTTAGATGACACTTAATAGCTTTGCTCATAACCCACTGAATGCATTTTTTTTTATTATTGTTTAGTTAGTTCTTCAGTTTTTCCTCCAGATTATTGAGAATCATTTTCATGTTAACTATGTATTTGCAGGTGGAAACAGGTGGAAACTTTGTAACTGTCTCAGTTTTGCATGTTAACATGCTGAGTTTTCCAAATGAGCAGAATTGAGACTGACAGGAGTGTCAGATGATCTGGTTGCCACACCAGCTCATCTGCCTTCATCCTCTTTTGTCACAACAGTCCTCCTGATGTTCTCTTTCACTACACCCATGAATCTTCTGTGGGCTTCCTCTTTTCCTCCTGCCTGGCAGCTCCATATTTAACATAATTTGTCTAGCGTATCTGCTATCCCTTCTGTGCACATCCAAACCATCTCAGCCTAGCTTCTCTAAGTTTGTCTCCACACCTCTCGACCTGAGTTGTCCCTCTGGTATACTCATTTCTAATCTTATCCATCTTGGTCACGCCCAAGAAAATCTTAGCATCCACAATTCTGCCTCCTGTCTTTTTGTCAGTGTCGATGTCTCCAAATCTTAATCTTAGCAGTTATCACTACCATCTTGTAAACCTTCCCTTTCACTCTTGCTGCTATCCTTCTGTCACAAATTACCCCTGAATCTCGTCTCCACCCACTCCACCCTGCTTGCATTCTCTCCTTCTTCTCTCTTGTGCAGTGCCCATTGTGATCCATTGATGGTTGACCCCAGGTATTTAAACTCATCCACCTTCACTACTTTTACTCCTTGCTCTTCACCTTTCTCCCTCTCATTCACACACATATATTCTGTCTTGCTTCTGTTCACTTTTATTCCTCTTCTATCCACAGCATACCTACACCTTTCCAGGCTCTCTTCCACCTGCTCCTTATTCTCACTAGAGATTACAGTGTCAACTGCAAACATCATAGTCTATGGAGACTCCTGCCTGACCTCATCTGTCATCCTGTCCATCACCACTGCAAACAAGAAGGGGCTCAGAGCCAATTCCTGATGTAATCCCACTGCCACCTTGGACTCATCTGTCATGCCTACTGCACAGCTCACCACTGTCTCCTTATACTTGTCCTGCACTACACTTACATATTTGTCTACCACTCCTGATTTCCTCATATAGTACCACATTTCCTCTCTTGGAACCTTATCATATACTTTCAAAAACACGCCAGCTTGGCTAAAAAGTGAATCCACACAAAAAATTAGCTGGTGGTGCTTTCATGTCAATTGTGCTTTTCAACTCAAAAAGTAGTTTTCACTTAAATTACAATGAGCATTTTCATTAACATAAGTACTGTAGATAATTAATCATAATGCTCAGCATATTTCAGATTTTACTATGTACTTTATATCAGAAGCAGGACAGGAAAATTCTCCTCTACTGGACTCACCTGCATCTCCCATTGAGCTAAAAATGCTCTCAGTGACAGTCATAATGGTGTCTGTTGCCTGGTCGTAGCGCCCAATTGGTTCTCCCCTTGAGGTGTACTGACGAACGTGTTGAAGGAGATCTCCTAGAGCCTGACTAACCACGCTGGCTGCTGCGCTCACCTTTAATACAAGAGATGCACATCACCATTGGGCTTCTTCAGCTGCATCATTCCCTCCTTATTATTCCATCAGACTGCAAAAGGTTCATTGCAACACTGATCTCAACTAAACCAAACTCACCTGCTTGAGAAGCTCGCCGTCTTCTGTGGCTGAAAGGCAGGCTTGGACGCAGCTTTCCACTGAGCGGTCAACCAACTTTCCAGCTTCGATTAACTGCTCCTGGCAAACTGGAGAACTGATGGTTGGACTTACCACCTACCAGGTGAAAAGGTTTAAAGCAAAGGATGCAAATTTAAAAATATGTAATTCCCTTTCTTGTGTGAGAAATATAACAAAAACAAAAATGATCAAAATATGGAAGATCAAGTTTTCTGTTTAAATATGAATGGGGGAAAAATGCACTTTTTTCTTGTGACTCAAATACAAACAGGAACCCTACTTATACTGAAATGTGCCATTTTAACACTCTTTTATCATTAATTCAAAAGGAAAAAAAAAATCAAAGAGAACAGAGAAAACAGAAATTTAAAAAGACTTCAGCGTATGGCTCTCATCATGCTGCTAAGAAGCGAGGTGAGGATTTGCTTTGTAAATGCAACTATTCAGATTAGGAGCCAGGAGGGCATTTAAACTAATTAGAGACATGTGGGCTGTACAAAACAGATGCACGAATATGATAAGGGCACAGGGTATTTATCAGTGCCTTGGTGTATACTGATTTTTTTTTTCACTCCATAAAAATTAATGTTTAAACTGCAGAAAAATTATAGGTTACTCTAATATTTGAAGAAATAATTTTCTCTTAATTAAATTTACAGCAACGTTTACTTGATTAAACAGCAAAGAGGAAACCAAATGCAGCCGTTCCCATGTGGTTTCTTGGTAACACTAAAAGTCTAATATTCACATCCAAGACAAGATAAATAAATAAAAAAAACTTATACAATCAGAACATAAACACACACACACACACACAAAAATAGTGCTATGATGTGAGCTATTTAGTATAATGAGTAGAGCTAATTGTATTTGCCAATATTAGCCCATCACAGATATACCATATCAGTTCGTGTGTTTGTGGCTATGAAATCATCTGACAGAAAATAATGCAGAATAATTTAGAAATGGTGCCGATATGTTGGTTGTGCAGCAGAGCAGCAATAATCTCAGCACATGCAGCAGAGCAGTATCACAGATGAGGAGATGGCAGGCAAACATCACACAGTGTCTTCACCTTAAGTTACTAGTTTCTGAAATAAAAAATAAATATTGATGGATCTTTTTTCCTATAATACACAAAATCTCTCTGTCTGTCCGTGAACTCCTCTACAAGATCAGGAGTAGAACATCTTAGGTCCTTGAAGGTTCTTATCTACACTGCATATAATTACATCACCATAATGTCTAGCAACAAAAAACGACCCATTTCTAACATTTATGCATCTATAAAATCTTATAAAAGAATTGTATTGTTTAAATTTTGTGAGAACATCTCTTTTATCCACAGGACCTGAGCATTACAGGGTATCCACAAAAATGGTCTAATTACTATACTTCGTCACATTGTCTCATCATGTATATTGGTTTGCCAACACTAGTATATCAAAACCTGAATTTTATTACCTAAATTGGCATCGTGCAGAAACACCTGTATCTAGAAGGCTCTCCCTGAAAATGATTCACCATTTCCACGTGATGTATTGACCATCATGTTACTCGTTTTATCCTTTTCCTAGCAAACCACATAGCTACTGTCAGCTGACAGAAGTGAAGTATTGTATGTCTGTTGGTTTGGTACAATATTATTTAATACTGAATGTAGAATTTAATTTTTCCCAGGTGTGTCACGGCACTGTGTTTTGGGAGGGCACAGTGAAGAGTGACAGAGACACAGGTGAGTCAATTCACACATACAAAAACAGACTGAAGAATCTAGTGAACTAGAGGTCTAAAGAAGAAAAAATAGACAAGAAAATATGATTCATACAGTTTCAGTTGTTCAGCTGATATCTAGCCACTTATGGTCACTAATTAGGGTAGGATGAATTATTCTGTGAATGATGCTCTTCCACTGCCTACATTAATTCTCTGCAGAGTGTCAGTGGGAAATAAACTATCCAGTCTATCTTTTTTCCATGTTTGGTCCACATAGTTTGCATTATGGAGTGTGGACAGTGTTACCTTAACATGGATTATCATCAGTGTCACGGGGGGGGGATGATGGAACTATGGAAAAGATCTTCCAGACCTCACTTAAGATTTAATTTGGTTTAGGAAAACAGCAGGAGTTAGGTATGGGATTTAGTATGACATTCTTTACAGTGATTTTTTTTTCTGTGTCTAGTTTATGGAGTACGTGCAGGAATGTTAAAATAATGGATGATATTTCAGATTTTTGTTTTTATTCCCTAAAAGTCAAATTAGTATCAGTCCAGTTCAAACAGTGACTCATACTTGTGAGGACTGGTAAATGAGCAGGACTCTTAACTTTCATTACATATCATGTCCAACAAAGCATACTCTTGTACCTTGGCACATGCCACCAGCTGGGAGGTGGACAGGGCACACTGCGTGGCGGCAGCAATGACACGGTTCTGTAGGACGGTGTCCTCTGCAACCTGGGCCACATTCTTAGCCTTCAGCACCAACATGGCTGCTGCATTGGCCACTGCTTTGGCCAGATTCATCAGGACATCCTGCAAAGACGAGCAACAAGGATAGAAAACATCACACAATCCATCTCATTACTAACACTATATACCTGCACACACATAACATTTGACATAATTGCCATAAACAAATGGAAAAAAATTGCAGAAGTGGCATCACATAGTATAGATAAATGTATAAATCAATAGTATAATAAAACAAATCAGTCCAGGATTGTCTGGAGTTGTGACTAAATAAATCTCAAAACTTCAGCCTCAAACAAAACACACTTAGCCACTGCTCATCTGTTCAACTCATTACTGAATTGTTATAAAATATAAATAAATAAATAATATAGTGTGTGACGTAAGGCAGGCTAAAGAAAAGCATCATTGTTTCTAGATTAAAAGCTAGGAAATCCTTCAATTCAAACCAAAACTGTAGCTAAAATATGTAACAATATATATTTTCCCCTGGATACAAGGTGATTTTGATTAAGTGAGTGGTAGTTCCAGAGCATTGACTTTTCTCTGAATGCAGTGAGGTGATAAATGGCTGCAGTCTTACCTGGAACCTCTCATCTGTCTCGTTCTCTCCAATCTGGCGCAGGAGGTCTCCGCTGGCCTGACCAATGCTGCCTGCTGCTGTCAGCACAGTCTGTCTTGGCTGTAGAAAACACACATACAGAAAACCAACAGGATGTGAAACTGCATTTAAACACCCGGCACCATTTTATATCTTGAAATATATGTCATGCAGACTGTTCTATCAGTGGGATTAAAGTTTGCTTCGCAGATTGTTTTGAATATAATGGCAGCAAATTCTCAGAGACCGACTACAGCTTTATCTAAACTCAGGTCTACACCTCACCTTTCCAACTATAGTTGTGGTTAAAAGTTTGCATCCACTCATCATGGGTATGAATGTCAGGGTAACTTTGGGCCTTTAACGATTTCTTGGAACTGTTCTTTTTCCAGGGTGGAATGATTGTACAGCAGACAACTTTGGTGACTTTAAAAAAAAAAAAGAATTGTATCCAGAAGTTTGATTTTATTTTGGATTTTCTCTAATCTACACAGGGTCAAAATTATACATACAGACTCAATTCTGCCAAATATCCAACCAGAATTATGCCAGAAGCTTGTTGATGGCTACAAAAAGTCTGCTCAAGGTACAACTTGTTAAGCAACATTTAACCAAATATTAGTGGGATTGTATGTATATATTTGAGCCTGTATGTATAATTTTGACCCTGTGTGGATTAGAGAAAATTTTAAATAAATTCAATCTTTCACACTGAATTGTTGTTTTTTAAGTCTTTAAAGATGTATGCTGTACAATCATTCCACCGTGGAAAAAGAACAGTTTAGAGAAATCATTCAAACCCCCAAATTACTATTACAGTCATACCCATGTACGTAAACCTTTAACCAAAACTGTATCACCACGCACAACGCACACCTTTGTAAACCTTAAACATTTTCCAAACCAAGACATGCAAGTTACAGGCTAAACACTGTACAGTACATTGACTTACATTGTGTCATGGTGGAGCTGCTCTGTGACAAATCTGATTAGCTTTTAAGGTTGTCCATTTGGACTGACCGAAAAAGCTGTGCAGGCACATACACATAAGATCTGGCATTTAAAGGAGGACAAATACTGAAAAGTTTGCTTGGAGTTTGGAATCCTGAGTGAGGACTCACTTTCACACATTCTCCATTATTTGTCTCTATCAGTGTGACCACCCTTCCTCCTCCTCCTCCTCCTCCTCCTCCTCC
>JASGAU010379818.1:0-16395 GCA_030220045.1 Australoheros facetus
GTATATCAGCAGTGGCAGCAAAGTGTGCATACTGTAGTGCTGTCAAATCTTCATAAGCAGCGTTAGAAAGGCAGCGTTTTCTCATCCCGCCATGAAATTGAATGTTGGGAAGGGAAATGAAGTGTGTCTTCCAATGACAGTGAAGGCAATCACCGAAGCTTGAGAAATATGGTTTTGAGAGCTTGGCGCTGGAGTTTGTGAGAACTGAAAGAAACAATAAAACTGACTATTTAGAGGCATCACTTAATGGTTTCTGATTTTCCAGCAGATTTTTTGAAAAATGCAGCTTTTCAGAAGTCTGAAGGGGGCCTGTGAAGGTCATCTTAAGAATCAGACCAAAATATTGTGTGGCATAACGGAAAAGCAAAGAGAACGCCTCTCTATTGACAACATAATCATTTATGTAAATGTGCAAGTTGGTAAAAAAGAAGCAGTTAAGTTTCTGTATAATCTTTAAGGCGAGTAATCGTATCATTTAGTGCTATAAATGATTCAGTATGTGAAAAAAAAAGCAGATTTGCATCCATATGCTGGCATTTTAGCTAACAGTGTCAGATGGATCAGCAGAAGTTCTGTAGTCATACTAAATTTTAAAGAAACAGCTAAATGATCAGCAGCCAGACTCTCAGCTGAAAGAACTGTTGTCTCTCTGACAGAAGGAAAACGGGAGGGAAAAAGAAGTAGGAGTGTCAGGGAGGCAGACCGAAAAGAAAGGCTGTCTCCTAGCGGACCCCGGCGTGTGGGCCTGTCAGTCGTCATCGCGTGCCACTCTCCTCGTGAAACTGAGGCAATATACCCCATGAAATATTCACCAAAGTTGTTTTTGCTTAAAAAGGAGTGGTGGTTGTGGTGGTGTTTTTGGGAGGGTGGGGGTGGAGGGGTGGTAATGTGCTACTATAGATAGTCTCCGGAAAGCTTTTGATGTCAGGCTTGCTTAGGCCTCTTTACATGGGGTGCAGCAGGGACACCGGCAGGGGGTCCATTAAATGTTCACACAAATGTGCCTTTAACAGCTCCCTATCCCCCAAATACTCTTCTAATTCTGCTGGAATCTTTATATATCTAAAGCATGCTTTTGCTCCTGCCGATTCTTGCTTCTTTTCTCTTTTTTTTTAAAGACCATTCTTTATTTGTATTGTTGATGTTTGATAGATAGGTGGCACACTGTCAAAACACTTACCGTTAGTCCTGTTATTGTGGGTAAATTACAGACTGTGAATTTATTGCTTTCAATCAGGACAAACTTTAATATTTAAACTCAACAACTGTAATACTTACTGCCAATCTAATCGATGATATCGAACTGCAATTACCACCAGCTTTAAACACGGGGTCTGTCTAGCTGATAAGAAAATTGGAACAATTATGTAAGTGTTCTTTCAAATTCAAGAACCAGAAATCTAATAAAAGAAAAAAAAATGTTAGAAGGCTGATGTACAAGGTTTTAGAGGGCTGCACAAACGCTTATCTCCTCAAATGTTATTTACTGTAACTAAGACCAGCACTGATGTGACAAGGCTATGACAAGACAAAGGAGGGAAGGTTAAAGTCATTTTTAAAAATGTTAAAAAGACTGAATAATTAGGTCCTAATTAGGCTTCACAGAATTGGTGATTCATTAGTTGTGTTTGCTTTCGACGCAGCAAGTGCTGTCATGGCCATTGTATTTGTGACTGACTCCGTTGCTGGGATGAGCATTATGCAGGGGACGTAAGCATGGCGTGGAATAACAACATGCGATTAGCTGCTGCAGCTGCTGCGAAAGCTTTCAAGATAACACAACTACACACAAACCCTTTGTATGTGTGTGGTAAGGTCAAATCTGTCAGTTTTGATGAGCGCACTCTATAACACACCCTGTTCCTGATCAGAAGTTTCGATGTCGGCGTCTCAAGAAAATGAAAGAATGGTAAAACATGCATTTGGGTTTTAGAATTAGTATTTGGAGAGTGACACAGGATTATCTGTTGATGCTTAGCCAGGCCTTTACTGCAGTAGTCATCAGCTGTTTTTAGTTTGACGGCCCTCCTGGCTCGATCAGATGACTAACTCGGCCAATGAGTGATATTGCTGTGTTCCTTTTACCTTGGAAGTTGGAGCTGGGAGCAATGGCACTCCTGAGCTCATCATGTTCCAGTACTGGAAGTTGGAAAAGAAAGGAAAAATGCCACTGCAGCACGTTCATGGACAGAGCCTGCACAATGGTCTGCGTATAGCCCCAATTCATAAAAATTGGGACTTTGTGTAAAGTGCAAATAAAAACAATGTGTCTGAGACATTTCCACCACTAAAAAAAAAACAAAAAAAAAACCGTCATTCGTAATTCAAAATTTCGAGAAAATAACCCAAAATTTCGAGTTACGCATCTCAAATTTCTCATTAATAACTCAAAATTTCGACTTAGTGCTGCCAATCAGGAAGCGCCGTGATCTGTACATAATTTCCTTGTTAACTGGGAGCAGGAAGCTGAAGGTATCAGCTGTCCAACAGATCGACATGAAAACATTGATTCCTTACCTTTTATGCAGCTGTTTTTTGCTAGAAGACATCTGGACCATTGACGGTCAAAAAGATGACAGTTTGTTCACGTTTGCTAGAAACTGCTAGCTCACTGATACTGTTGCTACCTTATTTTGAGTACGCATGCGCTGGCATCATCTGCTTCTGGGTAACAATCTTACAGATTGGCAGCGCCAAGCTGAAATTTCGAGTTAACACGACAATTTGAAATACATAACTTGATATTTTGACTTATTAACTCGAAATTTCGAGTTAATAACTCGAAACTTTGCGTTACAGATGGCGATTTTTCTTTTTTAGTGGCGGAAACAAGCTTCCATACATAAGCCCATATTTTATTTATAATAGAATATAGAAAACAAATCCAATGTTTAAATTGAGAAAATTTACCATTTTAGGACAAATTTTTTTAATCTGATGGCAGCAACGCATCTCAAAAAAGTTGGGACAGGGCCATGTTTACTGCTGTGCATCCCCTCTTATTTTAACAGCAGTCCGTAAACATCTGAGAACTAAGGAGAGCAGCTGCTGGACTTTTAGGAGAGGAACACTGTCCTACTCCTGTCTGATAGAGGACTCTAGCTGCTCAGCAGTCCTGGGTCTTCTTTTTTCAAATTATTTGTTTCGTGATACTTCAGTTGCTTTCAGTTGGTGAAAGGTCTGGACTGCAGGTAGGCCAGTTCAGCACCCAGCCTCTTTAATACGAAGCCTTGCTGTTGTAATAGGCCCAGAGAAGACGGCGGTATTTCTGGATTAAGTTCACAAACGGCTTCTTTTTTGCTTGATAGCGCTTTAGTCTGAATTTTTGAATGGCATGGTGAACTGTGTTCACAGACAGTGATTTCTGGACGTGATCCTGAGCCCCTGCAGTGATTTCCATGAAAGAATCATGCCTGTTTTTAATGCAGGGCTACCTTAAACCTTACATGTGTTTTTCGGCCACTCCTAAAGTTCCTCTGTTTCTAAAGCCTTTTGTAGACTAAGGATGGCCTGCTTCACTTACAATGAGAGTATCTTGGAAGGCATGCTGTGGCTCACAGTGACAGCTTCCAGATGCAAATGCCAGCCCTTTTACTTGCTTAATTGATGAAGACATATCAAAGGAATAGCCCACACATGTCCATAAAACAGCTTCTGAGTCAATTGTCCAATTACCTTTGGTTCCTTGGTAAAAAAAAAAAGAAAAAAAAAAGGGGGGAGCGTCATATTAAATTAGCTGTATTTCCTTAACACTTTCTCCAATTGTGATGTGAATACCCTCAAATTAAAGCTGAGAATCTGCACTCTAAGCCCCCATTCATTATGTAACTGTAACATGAATATGTTTTGGTAAGCAGCTCAAACTGCGCATATGACTGGAAGGCAACGGCTGTGACAGGGATGCTTGATTGCATATTGAAGAGCCGATATGGAAACTGAAATGATTGCAGGTGGATCACAACCTCTTGACAGTCTAAGTATCATGCTGATGTTTAAGTGGCATACAGAAACTGCCAGCTTCCAACAGCAACGGATCTTCATAAAAATGCACATCAGTTCATAATCAGTTCATCTCTAGTTGTTCCTCATCTGGTATCGGATACTCAGCGTCATCACAGCAGCTAAAATCCTCAGAAAAAAAAACATTACAAAGCATGGACAGACTCTCAAAAGCAGAACTTAAACTATAAATCAGTAGCTGGTACAGCAAAAAGAACATACCTAATTGTACTGATCTAATAGGTACTAATGTACCTGTAAGAACTCTAAGCACAATGAACGTAAAACAACCTGTGCTCACTTAGAAACACACAAGAAAAGCTGGTTGTATTTGTACTATAGGTACAATGACAGTTTGAAGGATGCCCTCAACCTTTTACCTATTATGGACTCCATGACCATAATAGCCATGAATAAATATAATAATACCCCCTATAGAAGTAAAATTCTCAATCTTTATATAACCCTATATGTTCAGCTCAAGGTAACAAACACTAGTCGTTTTCAGCATCTTAGGGTTCACAGAAAGTTAACATCTGTATACCTAAAGGGCCGTATGTGGACACTTGTGCCAACTAGGACTCTCAATGCCTGCTTGCCTACATTATGACTACATAATAGTCAAAGGAATGGATTGGATTTAATAAAAAGAGAAGTGTGTTTAAGATGTGAGAAACCTTTTTGACGCTTAGACTTATTCACTCACTGATCTTTATGTTCAGCCTGTTTTGCCTTTTCTGGTTCTATTGATACTGATATGCTGTGGTTTGAAAGTGTGGTTTATTTAGTGTGGATCCCACAGAGACTGGCAACTACTTTGTGAAAACTAATGGGGATCCAAATAAAGAAGGAAAAGTAAACAAATATATACACTCAAAACTGATATACCACAATTTTCAAGCCCTTACATACACTAAATTGTCAAAAGGATTCACTCACTCCAGCTGTAGTATTCACACACGTGATTTTTCAGTTACATCCCATTCTTAATCCACAGGGTTTAATATGATGTCGGCCCACCATTTGCAGCTATAACAGCTTCAACTCTTCTGGGAAGGCTTTCCACAAAATTTAGGAGTGTTTATGGCAATTTTTGTCCATTCTTCCAGAAGCTCATTTGTGAGGTCAGACACTGATGTTGAACGAGAAGGCCTGGCTCACAGTCTCCGCTCTAATTCATCCTAAATGTGTTCTATTGGGTTGAGGTCAGGACTCTGTGCAGGCCAGTCAAGTTCTTCCACACCAAACTTGCTCATCCATGTCTTTATGGACCTGCTTTGTGCACTGGTGTGCAGTCATGTTGGAACAGGAAGGGGCCATTCAGAAGACTGTTCCCACAAAGATGGGAGAATCAAATTGTCCAAAGTGTCTTGGTATGCTGAAGCATTAAGAGTTCATTTCAGTGGAACTAAGGGGCCAAGCCCAACTCCTGAAAAACAACCCCACACCATAATCCCCGCCCTTAACTTTACACTTGGCACAATGCAGTCAGACAAGTACCATTCCCCTGAGTGATTTGTCACTCCAGAGAACACGTCTCTACTGCTTTAGACTCAAGTGGTGGCGTGCTTTACACCACTATATCCAATACTTACACTTGGTGATGTAAGGCTTGGATGCAGCTGCTCAGCCATGGAAACATATTCCATGAAGCTCTCTGGGCACTGTTCTCGAGCTAATCTGAAGGCCACATGAAGTTTGGAGGTCTGTAGTGATTGACTCTGCAGAAAGTTGATGACCTCTGTGCACTATGCACCTCAGTATCCACTGACCCCACTCTGTGATTTTACGTGGCCTACCACTTTGTTGCCTAGTTGCTGTCATTCCCAGTCGCTTCCACTTTGTTATAATACCACTAACAGTTGACTGTGGAACATTTAGTAGTGAGGAAATTTCACAACTGGACTTGTTGCACAGGTGGCATCCTATCACGGCACCACGCTGGAATTCACTGAGTTCCTGAGAGCGACCCATTCTTTCACAAATGTTTGCAGAAGCAGTCTGCATGTCTAAGTGCTTGGTTTATAAACCTGTGGCCATGAAAATGACTGGAACACCTGAATTCAATGATTTTGTTTTTTTGTTTTTTTTTCAATGATTCAATGAATTCAATGATTTGGATGGATAAGTGAATATCTTTGGCAATATAGTGTACATTACAGCAGCTATTACTTTATAGAACAAGGTACACTTCTGTTTCTACGAATGTATCAATCACTCCACTGCAAGGTTAGCTCTAACTAGTCTATACAGATGGAAATTATACTTTTTGAGCACCAAGTGATTCATGTCTGTAACAGGATCAGTCTCAATAAGTATAAAGTGTACAAAAATGAATGCATTGTCAAACTGTTAGGTTGTTTATTTGCTGTTCAGTAAGGTGCTTCTTCATGTAAAGTTTTACTGCACTGAGCTGAGTGATGTATTATGGCAAATAAAAAAGGAAATGTAGGGTGCCAGTTTAGCTCAGTGGATGAGCAGGCGCTTTTTGCTCCTCTCTCTCACCCTCCTTCCTGTCTACTCTTCAGTGCTACACTGTCCAATAAAGGCACAAAAAAAGCCTAAAATAAAAATTTAAAAAGAAATATATATTTTCCAAAAGAAAGGAATTAAAAATGCATTATTTTGTTATCAGTCCTCCTTTTAGGATCAGGAATAATATCAAAAAATATAAATTATATAAACCTCTAACTGTGTCAGTAGCAGAATCAATACATTACATTACATTGAATAATTACAATACATTAAAATATATTTTACCCACTCTGATAATCTTTACAAGGTAAAAATAAAAGGCAGTTTTGGTAACATTCATCAAATTTTTAGACCAGACCTAAATCAGCTGACAATAATCGTTCAAATAAATATTCCATTTTCAGTCTGTATGTATTTCAATGGTGCTTTAATGAAAAGATGAGAGACAGCAGTTTTCCTCACAATTCATATTCTAGGATGGAGCAACACCAAGATAAGCCAGGCGGATGGTGACATCTAATCTGAACTCCGCTGTTTTTTTTTTTGTTTTTTGTTTTTTTGTCTATGGAAATGACTAGCTTCTTATCGGCAGAGTGGGTTATTTGAGCAGATCCTCGTTGTGGCTTAGTGAAGGGACTCAATCACCACTGCCCAGCGATATGCCTCACTTTCGTCCTCCCCTCTCTATCATCTTTTTATCTGAGGAGCGGAAATGAACGGATGGTATCTGGCGCTCTCCACATCCTCGGTTTAGGAGATGGAGAGGAGCGGACATTTTCTTTCAGGCTTTAACTCTCTGATGAAAACATGCGGTCTATAAACCTGTGCTCAGAAAGAAATACACTGGATATTTAGTAACTCTGGATGAGCACTGACTCAAAAAGGAAGGTGTTATGAGGTAATTTGTGTTGTGACAGCTGCATTTGTAACTGGAGTAATCAAGCTTTTACACATTTTTGGTTAAAAGGGACACCGTTTTTCCTCATTATGTGATTATCTTCTAGGTTTTCTCTTGTCTCTGCATTTTTTTCTTGGAGGTTATTGCACAAAGCCAGTGGAGATGATGCTTTTGTTTTTCTATGGACGTGTACAGAATGTCATCATTGTAGGAACGTGTTTGTTAATTTGCCAGTAAGAATGGTTTTTAGGCATGGACAGACAGAAAGGCTCGAGAAGTTTGCAATCTAGAGTAGTTAGACACAGGGAGGGCCTAAAGACAGATGTCAGGGCTTGGTCATGCATCATTTATTAGTCAGGAAATTTCAGAGGAATCACAGCGATCACTCGACTCACTACAAGAGGCAAAGTAAATGTACCTTGTCCAACTGCTTTGGTGAACTTTAGACAGCAATTCACACTATTACTGGTTCCCTGACAGTTCTGTCCAAAACTAGAAAAAAATATTGCAATATGTCAGGCTGGAATTAGACTCCTGCAAAGACACACAACAATATAGGCAACTGAAGGTTGCAGACACTCCAAAAAGAGCTGAGGAACAAAGCTTCCAAATCTCACCTATGTGTCATTTAAAAAAAAAAAAAAAAGGTTGTGACAAGAGGGAATACAGGAGTAAAACAAGGTTTTAAGTCTTCACATTTTAAGTTAGAAGCTCTGTTAGGGTGTCATTCGGCACTGCAATGATTCATCTAAACGATAATATCGGCATGTTAGCACGAGGATATGAAATCCCATGTCTGCTGCATTAGTTAGAAGTGCTAACATTCGCTAATAAGCATTAAACATGGAGCCGAGCTGTGTGAGTGTCATTAGGTTTACAGGGTTTGGGTCATAAACTGAGGGACTGGACAAATTAAAATTTTCATCAAATGATGAAAAGAGAAACCAAAACTGCAATATACTCTCACACGCCACTTCATTAGGTATAACTGCTCATGAACGCAAATATCTAATCTGCAAATCGTATTGCAGTAACTCAGTGCATTTAGGCATGTATACGTATTCAAGATGACCCCCACCCCGAAGTTCAAACTCAGCGTCAGAATGGGGAAGAAAGGTGATTTAAGTGAATTTGAATGTGGCATGGTTGCTGGTGCTAGACAAGCTGGTCTGAGTATTTCAGAAACTGCTGATGTACGGGAATTGTAGAAAAGCATCTGCGAATGCACACTATATCGTATCATCAAGCAGATGGGCTACAGCAGCAGAAGACCACACTGGGTGCCACTCCTGTCAGCTAAGAACGGGAAACTGAGGCTGTAATTCACAGAGACTTACCAAAATGGGACAATAGAATATTGGAGTCTCGATTTCAGGGTCAGAATTTAGTGTAAACAGCATGAAAGCATGGATCCACCTAGCCTTGAATCAAGGTTCAGGCTGGTGTTGGTGGTGTAATAGTGTGGGGGATGTTTTTTTGGCACACTTTAAGCTCCTTAGTACCAACTGAGCATCCTTTAAACACCACAGTCTTTTCTGATGGCTGCATCCAGCAGGATAACACACCATGTCACGAAGCTCAAATCACTTCAAACTGGTTTCTTGAAGATGACAAAAAAAAACAAAAAAAACCCAAAGATGAAATCTTACTTTGACAGTGTCTCCTCTCGTCAGGACGTCCCAGAGTGTGTGCTGAAACTTAGTGAGATCCATTCTGTGACCTCTGTCCAACAAAGCCTGGGAGTGAGAGGAGAGTCATTGAACCAAAGTGTGACAAACATGAAACTCAGCACTTGAAAACAACTTGTTACATGGCCATTCAAAGACATTCAATGTGCAGATGTATTATATAAATTACGCATTAGCCCCAAAATAATTCACACAGTAATTTTACAAGCACTCACTATACAAAGTTTTTAATAAAAAATTAAACACAAAGGCACCACAAATGTGTATCTCTCCCTCTAAAGCACATATGCATTCTGACATATCTCAAGATGCACACAAACTCGCAACCCTGCATCTACTGTGCAGTGCCTGGTGGCCCTACAGGTATAGGCTTATAAAAAGAGCATTGCATAACTGACAATAAACTGCGCATCATCCATCTCCCATTCGGCTCACCTCCCAATAATCCCTGCTGCCGTATCTGCTTATCTATTCAAGTCACCCTCTCATTAAATCAGCTTTTACAGCCCAATGGAAGAAGTTTACTACTTATAGAAGTCAAATACCATTCATCATGAAGAAGGCTGTAGTTATACAGATATAGACTGCATGTTTTAATTCACTGGAGGACAAACGCATCATTCCTCCTATCTCAATAAACCTAGACTCCTGCAGAAAAAATAAAATAAAATAAAAAAACAAGGTGGAAAAATTGACAGGGGAATTAATCTGCTGCCTTTTGCCTGCTGAAATGGAAGTCAGTGAGGCGGCGCATACCAGTGGGTGCCCATCAGTCACAAGACCTTGTGCAGGGCCTGAAAACAGCTGCATGTGATGCTGCTGCACATTGGGAGGTAAGGGATGGCGACAGAGAAGTTGGTACAGCTTTCAGTGTTTATTCATCTGAAACAGTGTCCCCTGGAAGCCATTTTGGCAGCGATGTATCACAGCAGGCGCTGACCTTTAGATGCTATGCACAATTAAGCTAAGCTAATAAACACAACTGCGGATCTGGACACGTGGAATGGCAGGCAGGTGCTGTGAATCACACCGGACACGAGCGGCATAAAGCGCGCTCAGGTAGTCTTTTCAGAGCACAAATATTTAAACGTGTTTGTTTCAGAGGAAATGAGCTGAATGTGAAGCTTTGTCTGGTGCCGCAGAGACTTTCTGATCCTCGTGATGGTCCCTACGCAAAGTATAGAATCACCCACACACCATATGACTGAAAAAACAGAAGCTTGGCTTGACAGCTTATCATTAGTTGAAGTTATTAGTTAATAGCTTTTGTAAGATAGGTACAGGGCTGTGTAGACATTAGTATTGTGTTAGAAAGCCTGTTTCTCTTCACTTGTTGCTTTAACAAAATGAATATTGTCAGTTATCTCCTCATATTAACCACAACAAACAGATGTACTGGCAAAGTGTACGTGTGCGGGAACATGAATGTCTGACTTTTGCCATTTTCAGAAGTTGCCCTTTCCCAGCACACACCGAGTGGAAGTCTTCTACAGAGGCTTTTTCACCACAGGGAATAGTATATTTGATTTAGGCGATAGCACCCAGTGCAAAGCATGCAGGAGGCAGCACACTTGCTGCCAGCTCCCTAGTACAAAATCTGTAAAATATCCAGGTGTGCGCATGTAAAAAAAATAGTGCAGGTAATTGTTAGATCAATTCACAACAAGTGAGTGGACATTATTTTTCTTGCAGCTCGCACGCTTTGCCTAGATGGTGCATTGCCTAAAACGCAGCTGAACAGGAGAATCTGCTGTTGTGTGCTACATCTATTCTTCTTCGTTCCACTGCTCACTTCAGGGGCCGCATCTGACTCTACCCTAGCATCCTCCTCTGTCGCACCAACCCTTTACATGTCCTTCACTACATCCATGAACCTCCTCTGATGTCTTCCTCTTTTCCTCCTGCCTGGTAGCTCCATCTTCAACATCCTTTTTCCAATATATCCACTATCCCCCCTTCTGCAGATGTCCAAACGATCTCAGCCTTTCCTTTCTAGCTTTGTCTCTAAACCTGATCTGTCCCTCTAATTTACTCATTTCTAATCTTGTCCATTCTGGTCACTCCCAATGAAAATCTGAGCTTCTTCAGCTCAGCCTCCTGTCTTCTTGTCAGTGCCACCGTCTCCAAACCATGGATCACAGCAGGTCTCACTACCATCTTATAAAGCTTTGGGTGGTTGACCCCAGGCATTTAAACTCATCTACCTCTGCTCCTTGCAAGTTCACCTTTCCACCTGCCTCCCTCTCATTCACACACATGTATTCTGTCTTGCTTCTACTGACTTTCATTCCTCTTCTCTCCACACCATACCTCCACCTCTCCAGGCTCTCTTCCACCTGCTCCCTACAGATCACAATGCTGTCTGCAAACATCATACTCCACAGAGACACCGACTTGACCTCATCTGTCAGCCTGTCCATTGCTACTGCAAACAAGAAGGGGCCCATTGGTCATTCCTACTTCACACCTCACCACTGTCTCAGTATCCTCATACATGTCCTGCACCACCCTCACATACTTCTCTGCCACTCCTGACTTCCAAAGTTCCTCTCTCTGCTTTCTTCAGGACCACAAAGAGACAGTGCAACTCTTCCTGACCTTCTCTGTACTTTTCCATCAACACTCTCGAAGCAAACATTGCATCTAAACCTGTGATGATGAAGTTTGACTTCATCATCACAGGATGAAGTCAAACTGCTGCTCACTAATTGTTCCCTCTCTTCTAAACCTAGCTTCAATAACTCAACTTTATCCAGCTGTAGTTACTACAGCTCTTGCACATCACTCTTGTTCTTGAAAATTGGTACCAGTACACTTCTTCTCCTTTCCTCAGGCATCAACTCACTCTCCAGGATCGAGTTCAAAAGTCTGGTTAAAAAGTCCACTGCCCTCTCTCCTAGACATCTCCATACCTCCACAGGTGTGTGCTACATGTGAGAAAAAATATTCTGACCTTCAGAAGTTCATGTATAGAAACAGCTAGATCTGGGCTTCTCAAAGTGTGGCCTCCAGCCCATCGGCAGCTCTCAGTAATCATTTATGAGGCCCGTGAATGTGTCAAAGTAGGAATGCACATAACATTTATCCACGTCCGATATAGTATCCGGTCATAGAGAGTAATCGGACTCAAGGAAAGTTTCTTTCCACTTCAACACCTTTACATTAGTCATCGCGACAGACTAACCTTGAAACGTAACAGCGAGACGCCCATTACATTTCCTTCCACCAAATACAGCTGTGCAAATAAATGTAAGATTCATGGTTATGTGAAAATTCACCAACAGTTCTGCGAAATAAGCTCCAGACTTCATATAGTCAAACTAACACACAGGCTGATAAATCAGAATGCAAAGATATTGCCTTACAAGAGAAAAGAGCTCAAATAACATGGTTACATACTTCGCTATGTTATTTGATAGATCCAGCCAGTCCCAGAAGTACTGTTCTACAAATACCATTTATATCTACCTGGCAAGAGAATATTGGGTTCCTAGTCAGAGTTATGAAATGTATCACCTTGCAAATATGTGAAAAGAGCACAAACAAAAAGATGAGACATCCATTACCATGAACCCACACAACTGAAAATATTACCACTCCCACGCCGTATTAGTACATAAGGCATAGAGCATTGTACACATGCATGAGTAGAAAGTCACACAGGTAATAAAGCTGCAGCTACTTTTGTTAGTTTGCCTCATGCAAGAGTCCCTCTCTCTTAATTTAGGCTTTTATCCTTTGCTCAGTCAAGTACCCAAGCAACAAATACACAGACACAACATGTTGTTCAGACAGAAAAGTACTTACAAGTTAGGATGAAACCAGCTTCCACAGTTAGCATGGTGAAACTTTCGGCAGAAAACTCTGCCATTTAATGTTTCAATTATCATTAAAACTGTATTTGATCATCAAACTTTTATTACTCATGGAAAAACAGTGTCCTCATTTCACCAAAGTTAGCACAAGTCTCCCAAACATGACTGCGCAGGTGCAGCATGCAATGTGGGTTTGCTTTGAATCTAAAAAAACATAGCTCAAGGCAGTGACAGTGCTCCAGAGATTTTTCAGCCTTCTAAGAGGACCAACCCCTCTTCTCATTTCTCAGACTGTACATCCTCGATTCCTTTTCACGCGTTTTAGCCCTTACCACCAGAGACGCCAGCGGAGGAGGCGAGGAAGAGACGCGAGGAGAGACGAGTTGGGCAACAGGTATATAACAAAATGAGACACCCTTGCTTCGGAGCCATCATTTTAAAGCAATGTCAATTAAATGTGACATGTAGCACATAGCTGCATTGTGCTGTTTCTTATTTTATGATCTCAGATATCAGATAGGCATGACAGCGTTCGTGACAGCATATATATTTAGGTCCACTTTTAATGAAATTCCCAATGTAGCACAAAGTGACAAGAGTGTACAGATACACTTTATGAAGGGCAGAAAGTCTGACAAGAAGAGACACATCTGAAGTTTGGCTGCATACTGGAGTTTAAAAGAGTACTGAGGGCAACTTGATCTAAGATGTTCACCCTGTCTACAGAAAGAAAGCCACTTCATGACCACAACCCAATAGTTTAAAGGAAACTCAGGGGGAGTTCACTTTCAGCTGAGTGAATGATGTGGGGAATTCGGAGCAGGGTTTGTCTCTCTAACTTGTTAACAGCTTGTCACGTAAATTGAAGCTCTCAGTGTCTGCAGACTTGTTATACAGTGGTGGAAATAATTATTTGATCCCCTGCTGTTGTAAGTTTGCTCTCTCTAATTTTTATGGTAGTTTCATTTTAATAATGAAGAGAGACTGAATATCAACCAAAAATACATAAAAGTTATATATATATAAAAAAAAAAAAAAGCAAGCAAAACATGACTTAGTACTTGGTGTGGAAAACCCTTGTTAGCAAGCACAGCAGTAAGACATTTATTGGAATTGGTCACCAGATTTGTACAAATCTGAGGATGCTGATGGTCTTGTAGCCCATTTCAGCCTTGAGCAGATCTACGAACTCGTCCCTGAGGTCGTTTTTCAGCTCTTTAGTCTGTTTTGGTCACCCATGGTGGAGGAGAGGTTGGAATGAAAGAAAATAAGTCTGTGGACAGGTGTGCTTTATATACATATCGATTTTTGGTGGAGATTCTGTCTGTAAATTGTGATAACCGTGCTTGTTTTGGTTACTATGATCATGTTTCACAAATTGCTAGTGATCCCATTTAACAGACATGAACAGAAACATGGACTGAAGCAGTGAGCAGTAAATTGCAAACGGCATCAAGAACACTGGACATCTCAGCTGCTACTGCGGTGTAGGAGTGCACACATCCCCCTCTGTCTTGTCGTTCAATCTGAAGCCCAGATGGGTTTCACTGAAACCTTCCCTGGAAATAATCAGCTCTGACCATACTGGAACAAGTAAGTCTGGATTCTCAACTTTAATTTGGTGATCAGAGATTATTCAGGCAAACCTTGAGTGATTGCATCGTACTGCTCTGTGAAATTACGCTATTATTCTACCCTAGCAGAGGGGAAAAAAGGAAATTCTAGACTGTGAAAAAGTTATTGCCTCGCCTTTTGAGAAATAACACAGTTATGTGGAAGATAAGGTAAAAATGAGCCACAAATATGAATAATTTGCCAATATCAGGCTTTAAAAAAATAAATTTTTAAAATCACTGCATGATTTTCTCTCTTAATCCAATAAAATGGAAAGGCAATCAAGGGAGAGTGATAGCCTGCCATCTCTTCCCCACAGTTGACTGCTATCTGTTGACAACTTATTAAAAATGTAACTAGTTCAGGGGAGCTTTATAAAAACTAAATGCTTGTTTACAGTAATTTTTACTTAAGCATCAATTGATACAGCTGAAGCTGATAAGCCATATAATAATCCTGCAGTGTGCCGGGCTGATTAGACCACCTGAGGCAAAGTAATTAGGTAAAGGATAATCAAACTTAATACTCTAAAGCTTTTTGACTAACTTCTGTGAGGCGTAATATTTGAGAGACATACTGATGTGGAGTTTTATGTTCATTTCTTTGCTTATTCAAACTGTTGATCTTAAATTTAAAGATATAAGACTTCCATAAGTTTAGCTGGGAACATGAAAACAAAGAAAAACATTGTAAAGCAAAGTTTTTTCTTTACACTGAGAAATTTGACCACACTGGATGCCACTCCTATCGGCTAGGAACATGAAAATGAGACTACTACAGGGTTGCAAAAATTGGGCAACAGAGGATTGTAAAAATTGCCTGGTCTGATGAGTCTCAATTTCAGCTGCAACATTCAGATGGTAGGGTCAGAATTTTGTGTAAACGGAATGAAAGCATGGACCCATCCTGCCTTGTATCAATGTTCAGGCTGGCATTGGTGGTATAATGGCGTGGTGGTGTAATTTCATTTTGCCATATTTGCCACATTTTGGGCCCCTTAGTATCAACTGAGCATTGTTCAAATGCCACAGCCTACCTGAGTAAGCATAGTGTACTCATCTTCTGACTGATGCTTCCAGCAGAATAACACAACCATGACAAAGATCAAATCATCTCAAAACTGATACTCACTGCACTCAAATGGCCTCCACAGTAACCAGATCACAATCTAATAGAGCACCTTTGGGATGTGGTAGCAGGAGATTTGTATCATGGATGTGCCGCAGACAAAATGTGTGATGCTATCATGTCAATGTGGACCAAAATGTTGACTTGTTGAATCTATGCCACAAAGAATTAAGGTAGTTCTGAAGCCAAAAGGTTGTACCCGTCGGTAGTAGTGTTCAGAGAGTATCTTCGGGTGTTTTCCCTTTAGGGACAGAGCCCAGTGGATCACAATCTACAAACTATGCTCACTGGACATGGAATAACCACAACACTGCATATAAACAATACACAGTTAATTTTTGCTAGTTTTGCAAGCTACTCTAATAGGCTAAGGCACTTGCAAAAATCATCATTAGCTATCTGAATTAACCAAATTCCACATTAACACAAGTTGTACACTGTCAAAAAGCTCCGACACAACTTTGAGAAACCCCACACACTTAAAGGTCTCTGTGATCTTGTAATAGGCATTCATATATATATATATATATATATATATATATATATATTTGCAGCAGTTCACATTGACCAAAAAAATTATCCATTCATTATCAAATAATTTTTAATTGAAGAACCAACATCTATACTGTACAGTAAAAAGTAACCTTCAAACTTTAAGGCTATAGAAAAGTATTTTTTTATACATGAGAAATATTGCATTTTTTTTTTCTCTGCATTAACTTGTCATCATCAGCCCACCTATATACAGAATTACATCAGGCATATTTCCAGCAAAGCT
>JASGAU010379820.1:0-25577 GCA_030220045.1 Australoheros facetus
AGCTGCTCTTGGAGGTACCAAGATCAAGAAGGAAGCTCAGAGGGGACAGGGCTTTCTCTATAGTTGGTCCTAAGCTATGGAATGACTTGCCTTTGCAGGTAAGAGAGGCCCCTTCACTGTCCACTTTTAAAGTTCGTCTTAAAACCCATCTTTTTTCCTTGGCTTTTAACGCCAGTGGGATTTAGTTTTAAACTGTTTGTTTTTGTATTGTTTTGTTTTTAATCTGAAAGAGTTAATTGTTATTTATTTGTGTTTTAAATGTACAGCACTTTGTGTCAGCTGTGGTTGTTTTAAAGTGCTTTATAAATAAAGATGGTATGGTATTTGCATCTGTGATCTCAATCTTTCACTTTCTACCCAGAGCTTGTCGCCACAGGTGAGGGTAGGAATGCTGACTGACTTGTTGATGACTGAAAGACACTATTTTTATCAACAATAACAAATAGGGGGTTTAAATGTGGCTGGTTACATGTCATTTATTTGCTTGCTGTGATAGTTTAGTTATTTTCTTTAACTCTAAGGTGTATTTTAGAACGAGGGATGGGAATTGAGAAGCGTTTCCAGATGAGAATTGGTTCCAAATCAGCCGATCAAACTCATACATCTCCATTATTTTGATCACAGCTGCACATTTCAAAGTATATTTCATACTAACGTCACAGCAGTGAACGTGTTGCATGTCACATACCAGTCTTCTCTTCTATTGTGTTTCTCCACCATTCTCAGACTCAAAGATAACAAAACAGTTCAAACTGAAAACCTAGGTGTGCCTACTTTTTTCCAATGCAGAGTCCATGCAGGAATAAATAAAATGTTGGGACCTTGTTGCATTTGATTGTCTGAATGAACACCTCTCTCATTAAAAAAAAATACAAACATAAAAGTAGGTTTTACTGCCAGACTGTTGCATTACTTTTTGCTAATGAACCTATTGAAGTGGCAAATGAGGTACATGGAGATATAAGAGACAAAGCATTCAAAATCTGTTTAAGAAAGTTATGATCCACCTACATTCTCTTCTCAGCAATTACAGACCAATCTCAAAATTACTGTTTATTCCTAAGATTTTAGAAAAGGTTACAGATAAGAAGCTCACAGCTGTTTTGGCCTGATACAGTATTCTTGATTTTCAGTCTGGCTTATTCCACCAAAAAAAAAAAAAAAAACTCTTCTTAGAGTCTCCAGTGACATCCTGAAGCAATGTGATGCTGATGATGAGGATTTGACCGCTGCCTTAAACGCCGCTGACCATGACATTATGTTTGATGGTCTGAGATACTAGACGGGTCTATCGGAGTCTGTTTTAGAGAGGTTCTCTTCATATCTGTCTGAACAATCCTTTTCTGGGGTTTCTTCATACATTCAGCTCCTCTTCCACTTCTCCTGCCTAAGGTGTGCCCCAAGGTTCTGTTTTGGGGCCTTTATTGTTTCTGTTATACCTCTGTACTGCTTTATGTCCCAATGAGCACTGAAATTAAAGTTAGCTTAGATATTTTGGTTAATGATTTTAAAAAGGGATACCAAAGTCATTTGACATTGTGGGTCACATACAGCCCACTCTGATCTCAAGTAAGCCAGATCAGTGAAACTACCTGATGTCTAAAATTATCAATAGGAAAAGCTGTAAAATTTATGGGAAAAAAAAAAAAAAGAAGCAATTAAAGGTTCAAAGTCCATACACGCCTTCACATTTTCCAAAGCTGTCCAGAGGGCCGGATTGGAGTCTTTGAAAGGCCGTTTCTGGCCCCTTGGCCTTATGTTTGACACCACTGCTTTACAGTAATTGCTGTAAGAAACACGATGCATTTCAAGACAACTGTCGGCTTGCTTTTAGGAGGCTCAAAGTCAAAGAAATAAACTACCTAAGAAGAAATGCTGCGAAACATATTTTATTTTGAAGTATAAGTATTATTCTAGTAATCTATATCCCTTTGATGCTACTGTGTCCTCTATTACAACTGCTTATTTTGATGGTTTAGAGAGTTTTACTAATAGGTTTGAGTTTTATGTACGATAATAAGAAATGTGTGTTAAGCGGGAGACAGAATTAGCACCGACCATCAAAGCCGGAGCTCCGGGCTTTCAGAGCAGCATCGCGGCAGCGGCTTCGGGTCGCTCCCGCCACAGGAAACGAACCCGCGGAATAAACGCTTCCCGCCAGAACTTCAGCGTTACGGCAGGAAGCAGCTGCAAAGGAACATTTGTCCCAAAAACCGCAAGAAAATCATGTCCTCAGTGGCAAAAAATAAGCCTTTTATAAACTTACCTAGTGCAACGCTTCACAGAAGACTTCTGTAACTTCACGCTGCTTCCGGCCCGTCTCCAACACGAGTCCGACCTTACACATGCCGTTAAAATTGTATTCCGCTTTAAAAGTCCTCTTTTTCTTCCGGCTGCTACCTCTAGGGGTCGCCACAGCGGATCATCTGCCTCCATCTATCCTCCGCTGTCTTACCAGCTCTCTTCTTGTCGTCCTTCACTACATCCACGAATCTCCTCTGTGGTCTTCCTCTTTCCTCCTACAAGACAGCTTCATCTTTATCATATGTCCCTCCTCTTCACACGTCCAAACCATCTCACTCATTTCCAGTCGTGTTCATCCTGGTCACTCTCAGTAAAAATCTCATCCAGGCCTAAAAAATAAATTATATAATGTCCACTTTAATATTTCTGTCTTTAAGAGTTGCAGTTTTTATTTCTTATACTGTGTGGAAAACCTTTTCTTCCAGCAGAGGGTGGGAGGCGCTCGTTTTCCAGATCTCTCTGTGCGCTGCTGCTGCTGACAGCGGGGTGGAGTTGTTGTTTGGTGGGATGCGGACTTTCTACAGGACAACTCCCTCTGCCTCTGACTTTACACTTCACACACACACATCAGGACACAATCTGTGCTGTAGGACCGTGAACATCTTCGACAAGCTGTCAATGCGCCGCTCGGGGCCATGTCGCTCATAATCCACATTTTAACCATTTTGGGTGAGTTGAAGTTTTAATTTGAACAGTTTTGTTTGCCTATAGAAAACCGCCGAGAGCGGCCAAAATGTTCGCTCCCAACAAATGTAATGAGAGCCATCTGCAAACTATTATCCACTGTTTTCCTATTATTCTGTTCCAAAACGATGCTGGAGGAGAGTTTAAGAGCTAAATAAAAGTTGCTATAGGCCACTTTCACACAGCTGCACATTTAATCTTCATCTGAAGAGTGAATTCATATGATTTTAATATAAATAAACAAACCGCAAGCCTGCTCGGCTCCTGGGTTTTATAATTGAAACCAAAAGAAGAGGCTTGTGAGAGCGAGGCCTGACACCTCACTGACAGCAGTTTCCCTCCCTGCAGCCCTGTGGGGTCCTGTCAGGGCACAGGTGCCAGAGTTTGCAGATATTTGCACTGAAGGCAGCTGCTACCCAGCCACAGGTGACCTGCTGATCGGCCGGGCGCACAGACTCACCGCCTCCTCCACCTGCGGCCTGAATCAAACCGAGCGCTTCTGCATCGTGGGACATCTGGAGGTAAGAAAGGAGCTTCTCGGGCATCACGGGCGTTTAAAAGCACAGGTAGCGCATCAAGGGAGCGAATATTTTAATCAAAAGTAACTGCGGTGTAGAAAATCGGTGTTTTAGGTGCATTTTTCAGGCTCATGTGAACCCGCTGCTCTAATACAGATTTATTACATGAAATGTAGCAGTGGACAAGAGTATTGACGTGGTTTTGTGTTGAAAATATATTTTGCAATGTGGCAAAAAAAAAAAAAAAAAAAGTTTAGAGCCTTTCCTTAACCCTTAAGTGACCAAACAATTTTTTTTTACAATCATCACCATGTGGTCATTTACAACCTCCACTGTATTTCATCCAGAAATCCCTTTTTAATGCTCTCTTTGCATTTATCATGCCTATACTCTTTCCTATACCCATGACAGATAATCCAACATCTTTTAATGTAATTAATTATGATTATTTCCATTCATTTTCATGTAAAATAACATGGGGTTAGCTTCCAGGCTTCTGCAGCAGTAAAATCATTGATGTTCTCTGCTTTTGTGGTTGCTCGTAGACCAGATTTTCTCCAGTGGGATGATTCTGAAAATAAACAGAAAGAAAATAAACAGACAGAAATTATATGTGAAGGTTCATGTGTCAGGTTAATGTGGCACATTTCAAGGATATTATTAGAAAAAGCAAATGCCACTGATATATGAGATGAGATGTTCACAGCATGTGAATTAATTCTAGGTCTCAGTGGACTGTGTGACCCATCTCTGTATACATAGCAGTGGGAAGAGACATTTATTCAACTGAATTACTTCATTTAGGCATTTCCTGCCACTATGGTATTTCTACAATGGTTAGCTGAAGAGCCTGCTGGATTCATGGATTTTTGTAGCTGACATCAATTTTCAGAGAGTAAAAGTATTTGATTTTGCAATTTAAAAAAAAAGGGAATCTATTCTGGTCACTTTCAGCTCCATATTTTTCTAGACACCACTAGAGTAGCTTTGCATGATTGATAGGCAAAAATAATCTGTATTTTTCTTATAGTGTGTCTCAGTGTAGCTCTGCTGACTGAAACAATCTCTTTTAGATCCTCTCTTTTTGAGTCAGCTTCTCTGTGATTGCCTTCTTCATGTAAACAGAAGGTCTGAACAGCAGATGGGAGGGACTTGTGCCTGAGATGACCATATTAGGGGCCTCCCCACTCTATGACATCATGCAGAGCCAAAAGCAGAAAACACTACCTGGCTGCTACTTATTCTCTTAATCCCTATGGAAGCAGTGAGGGTGTACTCAGTCTTTCACATGACTATCTGTGGTGGAGCTGTAGTATATCTCAGCTCCATTTATTTAGCAGCTTTGTTTGCATCTTACTTTACAAATAAGACTTTTCAGGCAATTAACTTAGTGTCCAATACAGAATTCAATGAAGTGGTATAAAGTGTAGCTGCACTGCCGGACTTGAAGATTACATTTTTATGATTTATCACTTCTGAGTTCTTGCAGCAAACAAGTTGATGTCAGTGCTTTTGAGTCTGTGCTGTGGCTGAAGCCTTACTAAATTTAATATTGTAGAGCCCCTTTAGAAAATGCAACCCATGTTATTGAAGATACAATTTACAGATGTTGCTGAAATGCATCATTGCAGACCACCATTAAGTTACTGTTTTGAAAAGGGGAGAGTTATAAGGCTACACTCACTCAATGTGTGTGTGTGTGTGTGTGTGTGTGTGTGTGTGTGTGTGTGTGTGTGTGTGTGTGTGAGAGGATGCACATGTACATGTTGTCAAGTGGGAGCTCAGACATTCCCTTTCACAATAAGTACTGTGTGCCTCACAAAGCCTGCCCTGTGTGCATGCGGGCCGGGGGCGAGAAAGGGGATATAATGTCTTTATCAAACACCCTTTGCTGAGTCCTGTGTGTGAATGGAGTTTTTTATGAAAGTACAGACACACTGTGAGGCCATCTGAGCTTTCTGAGGATGAGCACAGTCCTTAAATGTGAGCTGCAAATGAAGCGGAGGGGAAGAAGTCTTGACTCAAGCAGCCGACTTTTTTTTTTTTCTCTTGCTAAGTGGAGCCTCTTATCTGGAGTCTGCTCACATTTCAGTGCAGACATAGTTGGCCCGGAGCTCGGTGAAATTAAGAAACTTGTTTTGTTTATTCACACGCTGCAATATTGTGTTATTTAAGTGTGTGTGCGTCTGAGTGAAACATAATTTAGCTTGCATACATGCCAAACCATCTGGTGTGCAGATCCCAGAGGCAGCGGATGGGATTATTACACAGACACGGCACAGAGAGGCACAGCAGCAGTATCATATACACTGTACATCATTGTTGAGTTCATCTCTTCCAGCTCATTGGTCACTTAACTCCAAGGTCCAACTACTGCATGGCTAAAAGTATGTGGAAACTTCAATCTTATTCTCATAAGAGATTGTTGAATGTTTAATTTAAATGATGGATGTTATTTGCAAACTCCACTCCCTCCCACAGGAATATACAGTACTCCCATTTAGCTGCACTGTAAAAACAGCACTTTCAAAAAACTGCAAAATTACAGCAGCTGGAATGCATAAAAAAGCAGATGTTTACTCTCTCATAAAATATAAAACAGTTTGTTGTAAATTTACCTGCAATCTTGTGTATTTGAAATGAGATGAGACATATTCATAAGTAGTTTTCAGTCTTTTTGTGTATCTTTAAAAAAGTGGAAATTTTTTTGGTTATTCGCGCTTACATAAATTCACCGTCTGCTTTTTAACCGTGTGGATATTTGCATGCATGTCAAAATTACAGCAACAATCTGCAAAATGTGCAGAAAAGTCATAAAAATTTTTTCCCACAAGCTTCAACACCATTTAAAACAGAAGAGGCCACACACCTTAAAAATGTACTGACTCATTGGAAGAGAGTGTGAAAAGAGATATGTTGTACACCAGAGCAGTGATTGGGTAATTAGACATCATACACAGTACAATAAGGATTATCTTATTGTGCCAGCCATCTTGTAAAAGTATATATTTAAGCTTCAAGACCTCACAGTTTCACAGGAAGAATTCATGAGACTTTAGACAACTACAATACCACATTCATGAGGAATAGTACATCTGTAAACTACAAAAAAAAGAAAAGAGATTAAAAAGTTGTCGGTGTTCACTAGAGTTGGCATTGGTTTTCAGTCACTTGTTGGACCGAGCAAAGATAAACAGCACTTGGACATTTTAATCAGAAGATTAGGAACATTTTAGATTCTGTTGGTGAAAGAAACAACAGCAAATCTGATGTTTTAAAGTGAACATTTTCCTTCTGGATACTCCAGCTTCCTCCCACAGTCCAAACACGTGTGTGTTAGGTCAATTGGCGATTCTGAATTGGCCTTAAGTGTGAATGAATGAGTATGAACGGTTGTGTGTATGTGTGTTAACCTTGTGATAGACTGGCAACCTGGCCAGGCTGTACCGCGCCTCTCGCCCCATGACAGCTGGGATAGGCTCCATGCTCAGTTAAGTCAATCTGGAAGCAGCTTAAACCTGCTTTCTTTCTAACTGCCACTAGGGGGCAACTCCTCTGGTGGGGGAAAAAAAAGAAGTCCAACTGTACAGAGCAACCATTCCCAAACTTCAGACCACCAGAGTCCATTTCCAGATCTGATACTATTCTGCAGCCCATCCAAATATTTAACCACAACTCTGATCATCGCACAAGCCCGACATGAAGTATTTCCTTTTTAGTGTTTTCATTGATTCATCTTCTGAAGATTTGCTCATTAACTCTCCATGAACTGCTTCTGGCTCCTGATAGTCAAGAAAGAGGACGAGGTCAGGTTCAAAAATAGGTCCGAATATTTTTTTAATCCTGTTAAATTCATTCATGAAAAATTGTTGTTCTTTCTTTCTGTCCAAGCAATAATCTTCAAGACTATAATAATTAATCAGCAGCTGTTTCTGTAAAACAAAGTCTGCTTTTGAATTTTTAAAATCAAAAACAGTTCGGTGTCTGTGTGGAACATCGAGAAAATGACGAACTAACCCTTTCACGCTTCCCGCCCATCAGGAGAACACGAAATGTTTTGTGTGCGACTCCAGGGAGATGTACGATGAGGACAGCAACACCATCAGCCACACCATCGAGAACGTGGTCACCACCTTCGCCCCCAACCGCCTCAAGACCTGGTGGCAGTCGGAGAACGGTGAGAGGCAGAAAACACACCTGAGAAACAAGACGATGGGAGTGTGTGTGTGTGTGTGTGTGTGTGCGTGCGTGTGCGTGTGTGTGTGTGTGTGTGTGTGTGTTTGCTTTTAAAGGCGAATCATGCGTGAGCCCTCACCGAGGCCGTTCTCATGAGAGTAGAACTCAGTAATGAGTAGAGATCACAGAGCCACTCATAGCAGCCGGTTGGAGCAGTCCGAATGGGTGGGGCTTACAGGTGGGCTGAAGAGAACAGGTGTGCAGGTCAGAAACAGATGTGTGTCAACAACTGAAAACACAGACATTACAGTGTGTGTGTGTGTGTGTGTGTGGGGGGGGGGGGGTACGTAATGAGACGGCAGAGCTTGAAGAACTCGACAAAGAGACAAAAGTTTTCTCACCTGTTTCATTCGTGCTACCATTAACCACTCCTACAGGGAGGACATTCACAGTGAAGCATAAAATAACTAAATCCTTCCTGTACGGAAGGTTATGTATCTTTTATGCAAGTTTTCCTTATTTGTTATTTACACCAAATCCTTCTCATCTTACAACCAAATCTAAAAATATCCTCTCTTTTTACTTTTAGTGTTTATTTACCAAAATCTAGTTTGTATTGCTATTCCCTCACACACAGTTTAGTTTTTTTTTTTAAATTGACTTTTAATTATAATAATTTTGGTAATATTCCAGTGGAAGTAACCATTAACACCCCAATAGGAAGCAATGAACTCTTTCTGCTATCACCACAGCTCCAGTTTCATAGTGAAAGGTTTCTCTAACTTTTCCTGAGTGTTCATGCCAAAGTGACCCTCATGTGAGAACTGGCACGCCAAGTTCAACAGCACTTGTTTTATTAAATTCAGTCCTGAATTAAGCGCTTACATCACTGCTGGAAGTCAGGAATCTTAACCTGTGTCTCAACCAGAGAAACAAACGTCTTCTTCAGCATAAATAAGCATCAGTGCACCTGATACGCTGCAATCAGGTTGTATAAATATACAACTCGTGTTTATTCCAAACTAGTTATTCCAAAAAGGCTGGAAAAGCTTTATATGCAACTCTCCGTGAAATTAAATCCATGAATCCCCATCATAATATCTTTAGCTGGGTCCTTCATTGCGATCCCATTACAGCTGGTTCCCATGTACAAATTCATCCCATATTCACGCACGCATTGTTCCTGCAGAGTGGTGGGAATCTGTGAGAGGCGTGAGTCATGGCAGATCAGCGGCCAGCAGTGCAGATGGCTCTCAGACAGCAGGAAGCTGCAGGCTTCACTTGGGATTTCCTAATTCCCCCACAGCAGTCCTCCACTTCCACGTTGGCCTCCAAGCTGCCGTTTTCAAATTCAAATGAAATTGAGCTTTAAATATTTTATATATTAAGATTTGGATATAAGTGAATTTGTGATGTTTCTAAATATTTGCACTAACTGCCAGACATTACGCTGGTGAGTAACTGCAACGCAAGAAAGCAAGCCGACTCGTCTGCGTTAGTGTGTAAATGTCCAGCGCATGTTAAAGTCTGTGAGGTGTTTCAGTGGGAAAACTGTGAATGTTAATTTCCGGTTTCTTTTCTCCTGCAGGTGTGGAAAACGTGACCATCCAGCTGGACCTGGAGGCTGAATTTCATTTCACACACCTTATCATGACCTTCAGGGTGCCTGTTTTCTCTCTCTCTCTCTCACACACACGCGTATATACACAGTATAAATATCATACAAATAGTCCCATACCCACATCATGGACATAAACAGTGTTGAACAGCTGTGGTGGGGGAATGCTCAAAATTGTTCTGGACTCCTGAGAATGGTGGGAAGAGGAGGAGGAAGAGGAGGGAGAGGACAAGTAAAAAAATGCAGCTGGCCTCTCATTGCTGCTCAGCTTTGATGGTGGCCAGCTGGAGTCATGCCTCTCATCAACATTGCAGCTCTATGTCATAGTCAAAACACTCAAAGACACAATGCACATCCGGCTCCATCTATGACAGGAAAGCTCAGCCTACAGTGGCTCTTTAGATCGTTTTTTTATGATCGTTTAGCTTATTACTTACTTATTACTGGTGTGCAGTCATGTTGAAACAGGAAGGGGCCATTCCCAAACTCTTCCCACAAAGTTGGCAGCATGAAATTGACTCCAGACGGAGAAGTGTGATTCATCAGGTGATTGTGGAGACCAGGTCATCTGATGCAACACTCCATCACCCTTTTTCTTGGTCAAATAGCCTTTACATAGCCTTGAGGTGTGTTTGGGGTCATTGTCCTGTTAAAAAAAAAAAAAAAAACGATGGGCTGTGCTGTGGTAGCCGTGCTGGTTAAGTGTGCCTTGGAGTTGGAATAAATCGCCAACGGTGTCACCAACAAAGTACCCCATACCATCACACTTCCTCCTCCATACTTCACGGTGGGAACTACACGTGTAGAAACCATTCGCTCACCTTTTCTGCATCTTACAAAGACGTGGCACTGAAACCAAAACTCTCAAATTTGGACTCGTCAGACCAAAGAACAGATTTCCACTGGTCTAATGTCCACTCCTTGTGTTCTATGGCCCAAGACATTCTCTTCCTCTTGTTGTTCTTCTTTAGAAGTGGCTTCATGCAGTCTTCTCTGAACAGCTGATGTTCAGACGTGTGTGCTACTTGAACTCTGTGACGCATTTAGGTGGGCTCTTATCTGAGGTGCTGTTAACTTGCGGTTTCTGAGGCTGGTAACCCTGATGAACTCTAGGTCATCCTTTCCTGGGGTGGTCCTGATGAGAGCCAATTTCACCGTAACATTTGATGGTCTTTGCGACTGCACTTGAGGATTCTTTCAAAGTTCTTGAAATGACTGACTCACCTTAATTTCTTAAAGTAATGACAAACTGTCGTTTTTCTTTACTTAGTTGAGTTTTCAGCTCAGTATTTAACACTTTTTTGTTTACTAAATAATTCCATATGTATTTCTTCATAGTTTGGATAACTTCAGTATTAATCTACTATGGAAACATTTAAATAATGAAAAACAACAGAATTAGAAGGTGTGTCCAAACCTTTGACTTGTACTGTATATTTATACAGATACATTTTGCAGAAAATGTGCATCTAAGCTATATTTTGTTAAAATATAGCTTCAAACAAGTTCAGAAAAGAGAAACAAGGTTTACCTCTAGTAACTGTCCAAGGGGGGAAAGCGTTAAAAGAAAATATTAACAATTTTGGAGTGCTGCAGTGGATATAAAATAAACCATCATATCCATTAGAGTAATAAGAGATTATCTGAAACAAGCTGGATGCAACAAGACATGAAAAAACATTGATAAAAATCGATGTCAGCACTAATTCAAGTGTCTGAGAATATGCAGCTTAGAGGACATCCCTTCACTACAAAAGGAAAAGAAGGTGAAGAAGAATTAGTAACCAGGATACCAGGGCTCTTTGGCCTCTTAGAATTATTCACATATAATTGTGCAAGTTTGATAAAAATGAAATCTAAAGGCAATAAAACAAATCAAGTTTATCCTGACATCTGAGAAGATGCACCTTTTGCTGTAGGAAAACAGAACTTATATAATAAATCATTGGTGTTATTTTTGTGACTGTCTTTACCTGCTTACAGACGTTTCGTCCTGCTGCCATGAAGATCGAGCGCTCCATGGACTACGGGAAGTCGTGGCAGGTTTATCGTTACTTTGCCTACGACTGCAGCTCGTCCTTCCCCGGCATTACCACGGGGCCCATGAAACGAGTGGATGACATCATCTGCGACTCCCGATACTCTGATGTCGAACCATCCAGCGAGGGAGAGGTGAGTTTGTGTTTGATTATTCTTTTTTTTCAGAAATCATACTTTCAATATTTTTAGTTCTTACTTTTTTCCCCATCTCTTAGGTGATTTTTCGGGTGCTGGACCCCGCATTTGAGATTGACGACCCTTACAGCACGAGGATACAGAGTGAGCTTCTCTGTTATCTATAGAGACCAGGCTGTGAACATGTTTATTTTGGAGGACGCCTCCAGAGGTCATTTGAGGAACTGCAGCCCAGGAAGTTGCTGCATGTATAGCGAAGCAGATTTTTGAGGTTACAGCAGCAATTAACTAAACCTAGTTGACCTGAAATTATTTAATTGAACAAAACTGCTGTCTTATATCTAATTAGTACCAGATTAGCGGAAGCTCATATAAAATCAATATGAAACAGACAGAAGTCAGTGTCGGGGTCTAATTTAACCTGAGTGTGACTGAACTTACAACAGAAGAAAACCAAAACCAATTTTTTTTAGTCAGCAGTTATTCCACTACCTGTAGCAGAGCTGCAGGGGTCAGAGGTCAGACAGGATAAACGCTGGAAAGAATTTCACATGCGGAAGCAACTCACCTACATCCAGACAGAGACACACACTGCCTCTGTTCCTCGATCACACTCACATGCAGATGCCTCGTGTTAAGTATGTGGTAAACGCTGTGGGTGTGTGAAGAACTGTGGCGGCATCTTCAAGCTCTGAAACTTATTTTGACTTTTACAGCATCACTGCCATCACTGTCTGTAAACTGTACTGTTTAATTTGTGTGAGGCAGTTTATTGACTAGAGCAATAGATTTATCCAAAGAAACTATATAAAACCAAAACACTGAATCATTCATGGTGTCTGGTATCTGCAGTCTTCTAACTTCATGATTTAATTTTTTCAAATGTGTCCCCCGAAACCCAGTGTTTGTCACAGTGATATGAATTATAATTAATCCTTTTATACTGAGTTTGCATGGAGATTTCCTGAGGTTGTGCATAAAGTGCTCAAAATGCCCTCGTGCACTTAATACTAACAGCGGGAGATCACTAAGCCTTTATAGACTCGGCAGGAAGTCTGTCGCAATGATTGTGGACAGGCGTGTAAAACAGGCGTGGCACTAGAAAAAGTCAGTTTGTCTTGTGTACAGATAAAATACATTTATTTGTAATATTTTTACATCCCAGTACCGTAGCAACCTCACATAGGGTGGACCGTTCAAGCTGGTTTAGCCTGTCTACAGGTACTGCTGCTTCTGCAAGCCGCTTTGCAACCCACTTCAAACATAGGTGCTCCTTTTCCTACTATAATATTATAGTGTCATATTTTTTATCATTGATGGGAGGTCCAAAAATAGGGATACAAAACATAATACATGACAGGGCAAGGCAGTGAATATCCCTGTAAAAACTGCATGTGTAACCCTAACACCTTCCTGTGTGCGCGCAGACATGCTGAAGATCACAAACCTCAGGGTGAAGTTCATCAAGCTCCACACTCTGGGCGATAACCTGCTCGACTCCCGCAAAGAGGTGAAGGAGAAGTACTACTACACCCTGTACGACATGGTTGTCCGTGGAAACTGCTTCTGCTATGGCCACGCCTCTGAGTGCGCCCCGATCGATGGAGCGCCGACAGGAGCAGAAGGCATGGTACGTCACACACGCATATACAAAATAAATAAACAAGAAACACTGTTACCACTGTGGGAAGCTGAACGATCTGGCAGTGGTGGAGAGGGAAAACCGGTCCTAAATACTGCAGTGGTGATGAGATGATGGGAGGCAGGTGTCTGCAGCTACTAAGAGTCATCCTTCTCAAAACCTGCGACCAACCACTGAACCTGGAGAGAAAGAGTGAGCACGAGTAGGAGAGGGAAAGAAAGAGGGACAAGGATGGGAACCATGACAGAAGTGAACAAGTCAGGCACTGCTAGAGAACAAGTACTGCAAACTACCTTTAACAGCAAACTGCTCTCTATAACACTGTCAACAACGAGGCGATTCAATTAAATTTGCTTTGCCTGGACATTTTCATTAAAATCATTTTGTCAAGCCCATTACTTTGCATGTGTGCGTGTAGGTCCATGGCCGGTGCGTGTGCAATCACAACACTGAGGGACTGAACTGCGAGCACTGCCAAGACTTTTATCACGATTTGCCTTGGAGGCCTGCAGAGGGACGAAACACCCACGCCTGCAAGAGTAAGAACACAAACACGAGTCTGTCTTTCTTTAACTCTCAACTCTTTATACTTAGAGGACGAGTTCCACAAATGGGATGAGAAGACTGATGACAGAGAGAGAGATCTGTGAAAATCAAAGAATGCTGAATACAAATCTATGGAGGAATTTGGTAACCACAAAGGAAGGAATGTGACTTCTAGGGGGGGCTAGCTGGTTTTATTGGAAAAACATTCGGCATCTCTATGGAAATAGGCTCAAAATAACTAAATTTGTCACTTTACTAGCACAGAGATTGATTCTTTTGAATTGGAAAAATCCTTAACCACCAAGTTGGAGGTTGAGCATCAGAACTGTGGTTCAGTTCTGATGCTCACGTGCTCTTTGTTGGTACTTTTGGCAGCAGCCAGCATGGGCACTCTGACTGGTCTGCAGCTATGCAGCCCCAACACAACGAACTGTGATGCATTGTGTATTCTGATACCTTTCTATCAGAACCAGCATGAATCTTTTTATCAGTTCGAGCTACAGTAGCTCGTCTGTTGGCTCAGACCACATGGGTGAGCCTTCGCTCTCTACGTGCATCAGTGAGCCTTGGCCACCCATGACCCTGTTGCTGGTTCACCATTGTTCCTTCCTTGGACCACTTTTGATAGATACTGACCACTGCAAACTGGGAACACCCCACAAGGGCTGCAGATTTGGAGATGCTCTGACCCAGGCATCCAGCCATCACGATTTGGTCCTCGTCAAACTCACTCAAATCCTTTTTTTCCTGCTTCTAACACATCATCTTTGAGCACAAAATGTTCACTTGCTCTCTAATTTATCCCACCCACTAACAGGTACCATGATGAAGAGATAATCAGTGTTAACCACTTTACCTGTTCATAATGTTATGCTTGATCAGTGTATGTACATCTATATAATGTTTTCCGAAAAGGATTTAATAATTTTAACTTTTGTTTTTTTCCTAACCTAGGAATCTACTCCGATGAGAGTAGAGAATAGCTACATAGTGCATCTGCTGGTTTATTTTGTATTTTAATATAATTTTTGTTTTAAGTGTTTTGGAGCAAACAAAATTTTAAAGGCTTTTTTTTTCTTTTTGACTGGTGATTTTATACATGCGGTTTGTATGTAGCCTAATAACAACTACCCAAATGAGTTTAAAGATGGCTGCAGTGATGTGACTTCCATCTACCATAATGAGGGAAACAGCATAATGCATTATTTTAGCTTTTTTTTTCCAATTAATAACCAAAGAACTTGTACAAACTGTTTCCCACCTGTTTTTAGTTTATAGGCTCAGCTAAGCTACACTTTTTTATGATTGTGCATTTTACTTGCTGATGAGTTTATTTCCTTGCATCCATTTGACATTTTATGCTCTGAACTATCTGCACAGTTACTTCACTAATATAAAAGAGTAAATAAGTGTTAATTGTAGTTGGTAGTTGCAGCTCTGTGTAACACAGATGAAACACAGATGTTGCAAATGCTCAATTCAATTTAATTCAATCAGACACCCCCTGTGAGCAAGCACTTGGCAACAGTGGGGAGGAAAAACTCCCTTTTAACAGGATCAAACGTTCTCAGCCGTCTGCTGAGAACACGAACAGGAAATTGTTCTTTAAGAATAATAATGGATGTTTTCATAAGAAACCCAACATCTACATCTCACATTCCTTCTTCCTCAGAGTGTGAGTGTAACCAGCACTCTACATCATGTCACTTCGATCCAGCCGTGTACGTGGCGTCCGGCAATGTGAGTGGAGGCGTGTGCGATGACTGTCAGCACAACACAGTGGGCCAACAGTGCGAGCAGTGTGTGCCTTTCTTCTACCAGCACCCCAACAGGGACCTGAGGGACCCAAACATCTGCGAACGTAGGTCACCTCTACGTCACAGCGCCCTGCTGAAAATGGTTCATTACAATTACTGCATGTTAAAATCCATGCTGGTGTCCTTCGTGGGGCTGAAGCCTTTGTAGTGAAGAAGCAGAAGTAGCTCCTGTACCATGATTGTAAGTATGGGGTACAAATGGAAGTAGTGCTGTAAAATGAAAAACAACCAGCCTCTGTTTTATCTTGTCCTCTGTTTTTACAGGACTCGTCTTTTAAATTACAGCCTGCTTGTGCAGCTCGTCATTATCCATGGCATTCTCCCTCACAGCTAACTTACTTTACCAGTGATCCTTTTACAACAACAGCTGTGGTTACTTTTTGTCTTTACTCTCAAAGCGTTGTGTGTGTCCACATCATCGTGCAGTATTGGTGGAATTTAAGGAGTTAGATGGACTAAACAGGCATATTAATGGACTCTTTGGGACAGTTTCAACTTCTTTATCCGTCAGTAAGTTTCCCATAAAATTTGCTTTGCAGGAGGATCAAGAATTGGGAAGATTTGGATGATGTTTTGTGCATACATTCCTTCTCTCCAGAAGCTGATTCACCCTTCATTTATTGACACTCTGAGCATAAATTCCAGCTTTGCTGTAAAAACTAATGAGCATCTTTTTCAAGGGACTAAACTCTATTTTGAGCTCAACGAACTCACCAGGGAAAACATCAAAATCTGTTATAAAAGCCTTTATGACTTCAAATCAAATCAAATCAAATCAAATGAATTGTCCCAATTCAATTCAATTTTATTTATATAGCGCCAAACCACAACAAACAGTCGCCTCAAGGCACTTTATACTGTAAGGTAAAGACCCTACAGTAATTACAAAGAAAACCCAACAGTCAAAACAACCCCCTATGAGCAGCACTTGGTGACAGTGGGAAGGAAAAACTCCCTTTTAACAAGAAGAAACCTCCAGCAGAACCAGGCTCAGGGAGGGGGATCCCTAGTAATTAATAGCTGTACCTGATGTCACAGTAAAAAAAAAAAAAAATTAGTTCACACAGTTCTCGAGGTATTCCTCTGGTGTTGTTTTGCTACCATGTTTCATCTCTTCTCACTTTGTGGGATTGGCTAGCATGAACATCTTTCATTTTTCTCCTCTCCACAGCTTGTAACTGTGACCCGGCCGGGTCTCTGGAGGGCGGACTGTGTGACTCGCGGACAGACGTGGCTGCCGGGCTGATCTCAGGTCAGTGTCGATGCAAAGCCAATGTGGAGGGAGAGCGCTGTGACCATTGCAGACAAGGAAACTACGGACTGGGACAAGGGCCCCATGGCTGCCTGCGTAAGTCACAGTTATTGACATGAGGAGAACTAACAGTGCAATAATAATCCTGCAAAATACAAAGAGTTACTCCTCAATTAAACCCTGAAAACACAGCAAACTCTAGACTAAGGTTAAGGTGGTTAGTAGCAAAAACACTCTAAATTTGTCCAATAATTTATTAAAACAAACACTTTAAATCTTACTAAAATTTCTTTAAAGGAAATATTAGTTTGAAACAAAAGGGAATTTGAGGTTTTTCCTCTTTAAATTTTACGGTTTACACATTTGTTTTACATGTGAAAGATCCCCAGTTTGATTGCAGGAGGAGACACAAACCTCAGGTCATCACAAGCTTGTGTCCTCCCCATTGTGTGCTCTTAGTGCTGGCCCTAAACCCAGAAGAATGGGAGGGTTGCATCAGGAAGGGGATCCGGTGTGAAATCTGTGCCAAATCAAATATGTGGATCCATCCGCTGTTGAAACCCCTTAGGAAATGAGGGTGCAGCAGAAAGTTACAATTCAAATATATCATAGTGCAATAAACATATCCTAAATCACCATATTTATGAGTACATTTATGGAATTTCAAGGAGAAAAAAATGAAGGGATTTGGTTTGAGGAAGCTGGTCTATTACTGGAGAACTTCAAATGAAAGCCTTGTAGAATGCAGACACAAACACACGCAGTGTAGATAAACATACAGTAACTGCAGTCAGACAGGCTGACGCACTTTAATCTGTTGTTTCGTTTTGTGCTTTGGCAGCTTGTACCTGTAATCCGTTGGGCACACTGCCGAGAGGAAACTGTGATTCAGACACAGGACGCTGCTTCTGCAAACGCCTTGTTGAAGGACACAACTGTGATCAGTGTCAGGTATGGATCCAGACTCACTTCGGATACCTTCCTCTCTGTGTTTTTGTGCTGATGAGTCATTGCTGTCATTTTTCTGCTCTTTACAGCCGCAGCACTGGGGTCTGTCCGATGATATGGATGGCTGCAGACCATGTGACTGTGACCAGGGAGGGGCTGTCAACAATGAGTAGGTGTAATTGATAGCATTAAAAACATTAAGTGAGTCATATCAGAGGTCCCTATATGTGGCCATCTGGAAACTTTAAGTCACAGTTATTGCCTCTAACAGGAAGCAGTGAAAATAATGGTTGTTCTCACCAGTATATTTTATGCTAAACTTTTTCCCACCTGCCATCTCTCCACAGCTGCGATTCTCACTCAGGACAGTGTGTGTGCAGGGAGCACATGTTTGGACGTCGCTGCGATCAGGTCGAGTCCGGCTTCTACTTCACCTCTCTGGATCACTACACATACGAGGCTGAGGACGCCAAGCACGGACCTGTGAGTGCATTCACAAGCCAGCCCGTCAGTTTGGGGTGCTTTTTTTTTCTGTCAAACATGCAGCGTCCAAATCTGTGAGTATTTTTCTCTCCATCAGGGTGTGACGCTGGTACCTAGGCCCTATCCTGAAGGTCGAAGTCCTACATGGAGTGGTATGGGCTTCGTTAATGTGCCAGAAGGATCCTATCTAGAGTTCAGCATTGAAAACATCCCAGAGTCCATGGACTATGACATCCTTGTACGCTACGAGCCACAGGTAACACCCAATGATTTGTATATTTTGGCACCAGTTATTGTTCCATGAGACTAATTACTGCAACTTTTCCAGCAGGCTAAACACTTCATCCAATGCTTCATAGAATGGCCCTCAGGGGGCACATTGTCTACTAAGGTCAAGGTTCTGTTTTGCATTTTGAGAAAACCTTTTCCATCAAAATTGCACGGGTTCATCTTCACCTGGTTTAATATAATCCAAATCCTAATAAGATTAAATCACTGCAAAAATGGAAAATATGTACAACATAAAGACAAAGAGAGACGTGCTGAGTTGTCTAGTTCATTGATAAATGTTGTCAAATATAAAATATGCCAGCAACTTGTTGAACTCACTGCTGTTTGTCAAACTGAATACAGTTGATAAAAACTAACACTTGTTACAACCAATGCTATGATTCATTCACCAGAACCGGACAATAGAAGCTCGGAAAAACGTTGGTATAAACAACAGGTTCAGGCTGTGGCTGGTGGTGTAATGGTGTGGGGGATATTTACTTGGCACGCTCAGTACCAACTGAGCATCGTTTAAACACCACAGCCTCCCTGAATATTGTTGCTGACATGTCCATCGCTTTATGACCACAGTGTACCCGTCTTCTAATGGCTGCTTCCAAAAGGGCAACACACCATGTCACAAAGCTCAAATCACCTCATACTGGTTTCTTGAACATGACAATGAGTTCACTGCACTAGAATGGGCTCCACAGTCACCAGATCTCAATCCAATAGAGCACCTTTGGGATGTGGTGAAACGGGAGGTTCGCATCATGGATGTGCAGCAACTGTGTGATGCTGTCATGTCAATATGGACCACGTCTCTGAGGAATGTTTCACAAAGAATTAAGGCAGTTGTGAAGGAAAAACAGGGGTCCAGCTTGGTACTACCAAGGCATAATGCATGCAGGACATAAGAGGCAGAGGGAGTAAATCCAAATCCTTTATATAGGCACAGGTCATACACAGGAAAGTAGTCATGAAGAACTCTGGGAATTTCTGGAAAACTGGTTTACTAACAGTTCAGACAGTGAGAGTGATTGGGAACTGGTGTTGCAGATTAAACACAGCTGGTACTGATGAAGGTGGGACAGACAATTACAAAGGCGGGGAATCTAATGAAAACAGGAAGTAAAACTAATTAGACTAAATAAAATAGTTTTACAAAATTAAATAGGAAATGACCTCAATCCAAACATAACCAATAATAAAGACCATGACACATTTTGAACTGTGGATTTTAAAAAACTTTTAGAGGCATCAAGTTCTCCATAATTTATGACTTAGAGCTCCTTTTCAGGAGACAGGTGTGAAAGCTGAGGAATCAATGCATCTTAATCTCTTAATCTGCTACCTTGGTTTTTGGACAGTTTATTTGAATAAATGTACAAAAAAACAAAGATAGAGAAACAATGAAGGAACACCACATGTATTTGTCAACAGTTACCACAGCAGTGGGAGGAGGTGAACATCCAAGTGCAGCGTCCGGTCTCGATCCCTGCAGACTACTCCAGTCACTGCAGCAACACCATCCAGAGCGGAGACGAGCAGTCCATCTCTCTTCCTCCTGGATCCAGGTAAAACACTAGTTTACACTGCTCTTTGATGCTCTAACTCACCACACACACACACACACTTTGTTGTGTTTCAGGCATGTGTTGCTGGTGAGGCCAGTGTGTTTTGAGAAAGGACTGAACTACACGATCCGACTCAGTCTTCCTCTCTACTCATCAGTCAGCACCGTCCAGAGCCCGTACACACTCATCGATTCGGTATATTGAATTTGCACATGCACACACACTATTTGGACAGGTCTAGGATTGTACTATTGGTTCTCTTAAGTGTATAAAATTGAGACCATAATGACTCATTTCTTTTCAAAGGAACACATTTTCTAAAGGAGTTGCTCAGCTTTAACAAACAAACAAAAAACCATTAACTTTTCATGGTCATCCAAGCCCTTACATGGCCAATTATGGCTTCCAGTAGCCCCTGACCCTCTGCTCTCTTTAAAGTTGGTGCTGATGCCCCGGGTCAGAGAGCTGGAAATGTTCGACGGGGTCGACGGTGAGGGAGCGTGGGACACGTTCCAGCGCTACCGATGTCTGGAGAACAGCCAGAGCATCATAAAAAGCCCAATGACCGATATCTGTCAACAATACATCTTCAGCGTCTCTGCTCTTCTGCACAAAAGAGCCATGGGTGTGTAGTTGCAGTTCAGCGTCTGAAGATGTTAAAAACTGTTGCCACTTACAGCGACTAATTAGTATTTACCCAAAAAGTCTCGCTACTTGGCACTCTCAACCTTTTTTTTTTGTCCAATGTCATTCCTCAGCATGCCAGTGTGACCCTCAGGGTTCACTCAGCTCTGTGTGTGAGCCCAGCGGAGGTCAGTGCCGATGCCGACCCAACGTTGTCGGGAGGAACTGTGACCACTGTGCCCCAGCTACCTTCCTGTTCAGCCCCTCCGGCTGCAGACGTGAGTGCAGCTGTAGTTTGATGCCTTCGTGTTCATCTTCTGTTTAATTTTCTCCTTTAATCCTCATCTTTTCACCCCCTTTCTCCAGCTTGTAACTGTGACCCTCTGGGCTCTGTCAGCGCCTTTTGCCACGAGGCGACCGGCCACTGTGAGTGTGTCTCGGGGGCCACAGGTCGCCAGTGTTCACACTGCATGCCAGGTTTCTGGGGCTTCCCTCAATGCAGACCGTGCCAATGTAATGGCCACAGTGAGTATTGCCACCCTCAGACTGGAGAGTGTCAGGGCTGCAGAGACTTCACCACCGGACACCACTGCGAGAGGTGAGGATGGAAATTTAGATGCATGTATTTGATGCTTCTGTTCGCTAATACTCAAAAGGTAGAAATATATTTGACAACATAAAGACTGAGGGCATCAGTGCTGGCTTACAGTGAAATTTTCAAGGCCCTGCAAAAAAAGTATTTGCCCCCCATGCTAAATCATGAATTAACTGTGATTAACCAACCAACCATCCAGACTTAAATTAGACTGAGATACTTTGGTATGACCTTAAACAGCCCGTTTGTGCTGGGGAACCCTCCACTGTGGCTCAATTTAAACAATTCTGCAAAGAGGATCAGACCAAAATTCCTCCACAGAGATGTGAAAGACTCACTGCCAGTTATGACAAATGCTTGATTGCAGTTCTTGCTGCCAAGGGTGGTGCAGCCAGTTATTAGATTTAGGGGGCAATTACTTTTTCACACAGGGTGAGGTAGGTTTGGATAGTGTTCTCCTCTTAATATATGGAATCACTTAAAAACTGCATTTTGTATTTATTTGGGATATCTTTGTCTAATTTTAAAATGTGTTTGATAATCTGAAACATGTGTGACAAATATGCAGAAAAGTGATTTTTTTAAAGTAACCTTTTCCTCCAGATCGAAACGGAAGGATCCATTAACACCTTCTCTGCTTCCAGGTGTTTGGAAGGCTATCACGGTGACCCACAGTTGGGTTCAAGTAGCCACTGTCGCCCTTGTATGTGTCCAGATGGGCCACGCAGCGGACGCCAGTTTGCAGACAGCTGTTACCTGCTGCCTAATACCAACCAGCTGGTGTGTGTGTGCAGCCCCGGATACAAAGGTATGTAAACACAACATTTCACAGATTTGTTTTCATGTTAGCAGGGCTCAGGTGCAGTTTTTGTCATCATGCCTTCACAACACATGCCTTCACTACACACAGATCACAAATCCAAACAGCACTTGTGTAGCCTGTAATTACTGTGCAGGTCTCAGTCTTGAGAGGAAAAGATGTTACGTTTGTGTTGAAATGTACTCAAAACAAAAAAGTTCTAGGCTGCCATACCAGCTGACTGGTCTCCTGCATCCCTCCCAGGCGTCAGGTGTGACGAGTGCGCCCCGGGTTACTTTGGGAACCCTCTGATACCCAGTGAGCGCTGCACGCCCTGCCAGTGTAACAACAACATCGACATGCATGACCCAGAGTCCTGTGATGTTCACACGGGTACCTGTCTCAAATGCCTGTACCACACCCAGGGTGACGGGTGCCAGCACTGCAAACTGGGTTACTACGGCAACGCTGCCACACAGAGCTGCAGGAGTGAGTACAGCTAATCATGAACATGATCTGTCATATTTGATTTTGATGTTTACAAGAGAGATTTTTACTGAATGGAAGTTTTTGGAATCCAGTGAATGTGTCCAGACCTTTGACTGGTACTCTATGTGTATATTACTACATCAGCAAAAGGCTAATATTGGACTTTAAGTTTTGTATTTTGCATAAAAGCAATAAATGTAAGAGCTACATTTTAAAGTAGTAGTGCATAGTGTGGACATAGGTGTGATCATCTGTCTAGTAAATAAATCTGCCATAACTCTGCAGTGCATCTTACTTGCTTCTTGGATGCTGATTATCATCATGTCTTCACTGCAGAGTGCACGTGTTACTCGGTGGGGACGATACCTGGGGCTTGTTCGTCCCCCGATGAGTGTCAGTGTAACCAGCGCAGCGGCCAGTGTCCCTGCTGGCCCAATGTGGTTGGTCAGAACTGCGACCGCTGCGCTCCCGATACGTGGAACATTGCCAGCGGGACAGGCTGCCAGCACTGCGACTGCGATCCCATCCACTCTTACGGATCCTCCTGCCACGAGGTGAGGCTGATTGTATATATGACCACTTTTTTTTTTTTTTTTAATGCTATCATACAGTACTTTTGGGGGAAGCCTTTTTACTCTTAGAAATATTTGAGGTGATGAAATTATTAATGACAGTAAGTTCTGTAAGATATTTATGGGGCTTGGGGTGACTGATCACCGGAAATTTGTATTCCTGGTAGGATCACCAATGCCTGGCAAGTTGATGCCAGATAAAGCGTGCTCCCTGCTCAGATTTGACTTGTATCTACAGGGTGGGATGTATGCATAAAGAGTCATAACTGGCATAAAAAGAACAAAAGGTGGACATGGGAATGGGTATTTACAGTAACTGTAGGGGAAAAACTGGAAATGGAAACAAACAGTGAAAAGCAAAACAGTGGATCTGGATCCAAGGGCAATATTGACATTTCAGTAGACCAAAAATCTAAATTCCAGTTAGAAAACATCAACAAAGTGTGAGAACTATTTCTTGTCAAAAATATGATTAAAATTAAGTGGAAAAAAAAAACTAAAACTAAACCTGCAGCTTAGAGTCGTTAAACCCTGGCACCATCATCTCAGCAGCTGCTCCCTCTCTGAACATGATCTACAGCTGAAGTGATTCATAAAATCTTGTCCATCCATGAGCTGTTGTTTCCAAAGTTCCCCTTACACAATGTGGGGATTGCAAAACATATCCCCACATTGTGGGGTGTGACCATCCCATCTAATCACTTTGGCTTGGTGTTTGCACAGTTTTTGATATATGGACTCCAGCTGTTTGGGAATTGCGCCTCTCCCCCCGTTTTTCTGCAGTCAAACAAATCCACATGTAAAGAACATTCGGGTTTCTGTGTTTACTGGCTGCGCTCCATCAGAGGAAGGAAATCTTGGAATACACTGTGGAATAACGGAGGATCCTTTTTTTTCTAAGAGAAACAAGTTCTTCCAGACTACAAAGTTTTATTGTGTCTGCAGCTTTGTTGTGTCTGAGAAGAGCTTTGAAGTTCAGTGAACGTTCTGAGCTGATCGATGCGTTTTTGCTCTGCCTGCAGGTTACAGGACAATGCATGTGCAAACCCGGCTTTAGTGGCCGGACATGCCGGGAGTGCAAAGAGCTCTTCTGGGGGAATCCAGCGATCAAATGTCATGGTAAGATATGACTACCACCCAAATGCAGGACAACAGGGCAGAGGCATCAAAAATCTGGAGGTCAGCGAGTCTGGCAGGGAGTATACAAGAAGGAACTAGGAGTGCTACTTCAAGCATGAAAGAAAAATCTAAACAAGAAACCAGCAGGAACTCTAGGAAATGTCTGGAAAGCTTCACTTCAGCGAGAACAAGACTCTCTGGCAACTGGCTGTGGGAATAAAATGGAGGAAAGGAGGGTGTTGACAAATTATTCAGTTCCATTATTAGGAAGTATTGGCCTGATCTGGACAAAGCGGGACTGGACTAGAATTTTGAAATGCTGATTGGAATTGAGATGTTGAAAGTAATGCTCAGGTTTCTAGAAGGTTGATTGATGTTGCTTATTAGTTGTCCAAAGTGGGGAGTGACACTATTAGAAATATGATCAGAACCAGTAACAAGGACAGTTTTATCGGAGTTGAGTCGTAAGAAGTTTGAACTTATCCGGTCTTTAATGGCAACGAGGCAAAGATGTAGGGAATCTAGATTTTTTTTGTGTGTTTTCCTAAACCAAACGAGACACATAACTGGCAATCATCGGCATAACAATGGGAAGTGAGAAGTGGGATGAGAACCAACTGAATGGTCTTCCGCCTTGGCTAACATCGTTTCTAAGTCTTTTAAGGAGAATGGTGTGGTCAAGTAAAGCGGTTTCTCTACTGCCAGAGAAGTTGTTGCCTTCATTACCTCTAAGAGCTGCTTATGAACCACTTTCTCAAGAATTTTGGAAAGTGGAGGCAATTTGGAGATAAGATCGTACACATGAGGTTGTGTTGAGTCTAAACTTGTTTTCCTTAAGAGAGCCTGGATAAATTAGGCTTGAACACAGCCAGATAAAATAGACTACTTTATGATTTTAAGGATCCATGGGGCTGCAACTTGAAAAACCTGGATGATGGAATAATGTCCAGTTTACGTGTAGTAAATTCATGGGGACACAATGACACAGAGCTGAAGTGCAGTAAGCATCTACCTGATGAACCCAGGGAAGTGTTTTACAGTGAAGCAGACAGATATTTTGAGGTTAGTGGAGACCTAAAGCGATGGCTTGAAACTGCTAAGTTCATCATATCAGCTTGTTTTTGCTGCCCCCAGGTGACCATGAAATGATAACATGGCCCAGATTCACTTTTTTTTTTTAAGTGAAGATTTTTTTAAGATAGTGTTTATTTGTCACATGCGCAGTTATACACAGTACAATGCACAGTGAAATGTATTTTGTACCTGCAGCATATATACACACACATATAAATAAGAAGAATAAAAATAAAAATAAGTCATTCACGCTATACACTATATACTATACACACTTTACATGGAATTATAGATT
>JASGAU010379832.1:0-13952 GCA_030220045.1 Australoheros facetus
GGGGGGGGGGGGGCACCGAACGATTGCTAGTGCTAATGGCAGCCCCCCTTTCCCCAGTACACTGTGGTTATAGGTCTGTTCTGGTGGCTACAGCTGACTTAAAGAAAAAATAACAGCTGACATCTCTGCACAACGCGTGCGCGCGCATTCAAACATGTGCACTCACAGCACAGAGAAGTGGGGGCGTGGAAAAACATCTCAGCGATCCACTCGTGTTAAAGGGTCGGGTTTGTTTTTTTTTTGGTTTTTTCCAAATGACGGAATCCGTTACAGCGATGGAGAACTAATGTGGAGGAAATGCTCCGCTTACACAGAGACACCTGAGCTGCAGAGTTGAAAGGAAACATCAAAGCAACAAATTTGTGTCGAGGATTTTTAATATTGGAATTGCGTTACTCCAAGAATCGTTGCAGCCCTAAAACTTGTATTAAATTTGTAGTTTGTGTATCAAAATACATGAAGGTTGGTATTTACCTTTCATGCTGGGATTTTTTTGTTGAATCGGAAGCCTGAAATTTTCCTTTGATCTCCATTTTCCCTCTTACTTCTCCTCGTGGTCATGCCGGTTGTTATTTCGATTTGTGCAGCACACGCGTGACCATAGTGAGATCAAACATACACATTGTGAATGAAACTGTCCGTGCTCTGTGGTAGATTGCAAACTGCGGTGAAATGATACAGGCGTAAGCAGCAATAATAGCAGGGACCTAGCCGGGGCGGAGTCTGCGAGGTGCGCTCCTTTGAGAGGCAGAGGAGCGCAATCTTTGTTGGATTTGAATCAGTACGTTTTGCATCCAATAAAATTAAAGATGTTAACAAATAAATTGGACAGTATTCTGGCAATTTAGTGATATTTCCAGAGCTGTGGTCTTGACTGGTCTTGAAATAAAATCCCAAGTCCGCAATGTCCAAGTCCATGACAAGACCAAGACCAAATGCGGTCGAGTCCATGACAAGACCGAGACCATCAAAAAGCGGTCTTGAGACCGGTCTCGAGACCAAGACCAATCTCGAGTACTACAACACTAGTGTGTGTGTGTGTGTGTGTGTGTGAGTGTTGCAGAGAGCAATAGAGAGTTTCACATTGGGGGCTGCTCCACAGCCCACCCAGGCATAGTTAACCTCTTTGTGATCTGATTGTAAAGCTATCTAATTACCAATGGATGGGTTAGTTTCTCTCCCTTTAGTCTGTGTGTTCCTCCCTCAATCACATAGACTACTGATGAATGTTGTGAGGAAAGAGAAGTTTAAAACAAACCACACACACAACAGGTTAAGCACGGACTCATGTAGGTGTGCATATGTAAAGTGTATACAAGGAAAGGGTTTGTCTCTGAGTATCAATAGGCCACACAGATTTTAGAGGCATAGGAATTTGACCCCAAGAGAGAATGCCAGATAGGAAAGGGCCTCATGTTTATATTTATCTGCATAGTTGTGTAATGGGGAAAAAATTACTACTTCATATTTTTTTTAAATGTCATGGATTGTGGTTAATGCATTCATATGGAAGTGGTTTATCATCAGTGTGACTCTGAAAATCTTGGCTTCAGATATTGAAAATTCTCTTCCTTATTCAGGTAGCATTAGTTCTTTGTGTAAACAACTCCTAAAGGTGAGATCTGGTTTGTAGGAATACAGGACTGTGTCATGTATTTGTATAAAGGGCTAACTGGGGTTGGACATTTTATCCTATATCTGTTCTGTGGGATATGGCTTCAGTCTGTCCCAACAAAAAAGTATTTAAATAAAAAAAAAAAAAAAATGCAGAACCATACCTCACAAAATAAACTGAATGCTGGATAGAGAACCATTGATTACTTTTAAAAATGTACAATTGTATTTTATTTTTATCTACAGTCTGTATCACATTTTGTCTGTGTTGGAGACTGTCCATAGGATGAGAGGTGGGGTACATCCTGGACAGGTTGCCAAACTGTCTCAGGGCTATGCTATAAATATACTGGTTCAAATATACATTATATGTCCATTTATCCATTTTCTTCAGCTTATCTAATTCAGGGTAGCAGGGGGACTGGATTCCAGCTGCCATAGCATGAAAAGTAGGGTAGACTGTGGACAGGTTGCCAGTCTGTTCACACTCAAATTCACACCTATGGCTAATTTAGAATCCCCAATTAACCTAACCCCACTAACTGCATGGCTTTGGACTGTGGGAGGAAGCCGGAGTACCCGGAGATAACCCACACAGACACAGGAAGAGCGCGCAAACTCCACACAGAAAGGTCCTGGCCAGATATATTAACATGTAATCAAAATGGGGCAGTAATTAAAATAATGATTATTTATTCACAACAAAGCATGATATACAGGTCTATTTTAACCTTCCATGTCTTGAAAAATATTTGTTATGAAATGTTGACACATATCACAAGTAGTTCTTATCTCCAACAAGGATATTCCTTGGATGGTAAAGTTGGTTGTTGGTCCATCATAACTTCCTTATTTAGCTGTATCCTATTCTCTGTCTATACTGTCAACACACACACACACNCCCCCCCGCTGGGCTTCATGGTTCCATGAGATGCCACACTGGCTTTTTATAGATATGTTCAGATAGCAGCGATCAGCTGAGAGATAGATGTGAAACCAGCTGAACAGACGTGTAGCATGTGTGTGTGTGTGTGTGTGAGTGTGTGTGAAAGAGAGAGAGTGTATTTGAAACCCAAAACCAACAAACACATATTATAACGGCTTCATGCACACTCACCTTAACACCTTCAAGTACAAACGGCAAGTGAGAGCGCACAGACTTGGTCACAGATGCGCTCACACTCAGGCGTAGACACTATTGCAGCTGAAACACTGGTTCCCACGCACCAGACTACTGGGGAAGTGAAAACAAGAGCAACAGGAACCGCCGCACTGTGAGAGGGAGGGGTGGGAGAAATGGGGGGTTATGGACAGGAAAAGGAGAGGGAGGGAAGGCGAGAGAGAAGTGAGAACAGAGGTGATGGTAGTGATGTAAAAAGATGAGAGGCAAAAAAGGGGAACTACAGTGAAAGCAGCTGAGAAATGGCAAATAATATGGTTGTGGGGAGAGAGAGACGGAGACCGAAAGTGCACATAGAGGCTGAAATGTGAGAGAAAGTAAGTTTGTGTAAGTGAGATAAGTGTTGAATGAGAAATAGCAAGAGGAAGAGAGAGTGAAGGAAAAGGAGGGGTAGAGGACAGGACGGCAATAGAAAGACTTGTTGTCTCTGCTTTGATCTACAAAGAGAGCTGCAGGCTGAGAAACAGGAGGAATGTGAGGGGTTGAGACACGTTTAATGTTAACCTTCACTTGCTCTGTGTGTGCATGCAAGTGAAACTGGGTTAATCTGTGTCAGGATGTAAACATGATAGGTGTTAAATTCCAGTAGAAAACAAGATTTTTTTTGTACTGGCATACATTCCTGTTTTCAAACGCACATGCACCTGATACTTTCAGATGCCCATCGATATGAATAGTCTCATACATTTGCTATGCAGTCTGTAAAACCCAAGCACATTCTCATGTTTTTACAAACGTGCATTAGTTTCTCATGCTTGGCTCTCCTTGTCTGCGTCTCTGTGCATGTGCCTTCCTCTCTGGTGACAAAACAGGGGTCGTATTTGTGTGTCCTGCCGTTTCCCACTCTCCCTCCCCTTTAGGGACTAGAGATGAGAGGGAGCGACAATGAGAAGGGGCAGGAGGAGTCTGTTGGGAGGGGGGCATTCCATAGGCACGCCAAGACATTCCGAGGGAAACCATCCCAAATATTTCCCACTGTGTGTGGCGAGGGCTTTGCATCTCCTGTTATACACACACACTCACACACACAGTTTGAGAAAGTGCTGGAGGTAAACACACAAGGAAAAAATGTTGTTCACACACAGGACAGACCACTTTCTGTGATACATGTACGCAGTAAGTTTTGAGTGACTGTATAATTTTTTTTTGCTTTGAGAGTGATGTGCTGTATGTAGGGGAGCCAAATAAGGAGAGGCCATTGTGATTGTTGTGTTACTCCAAAGCACCAGTTTATAAGTGAGTGGGCAAGGGAGAGGTGACCACAAATATTATATAGCTTTCACTGAGCTAATTTGTTGTTTTGGGTATGACCTAGTTAGTGGAATAAGAAGCTGACACAATGAGTCATTATTCATCTGCTATTCAGAAATATTTCTATGTTCATTGGAAAGGACTGGAATTTATTAAAAAGCCACTTAAAGAAGAACCAGTGGCTCAAAGTACTCAGTCATATGCATTGTTAAAACAAAACTATAACTAGCTGTGAAAAACTTTATTAAAAATACAAACTTGAAAAAAATAACTGAATTGATGTTGTGAACTTATAAAACTATTTAAAGAAAAGTAAAAATGTAGAACACATTTCTTTAGTTTTAGTTTTTGTCAGTTTGGTCCAGTTTTTCAACACAGCCTATCTAGGCTTTGTTGAATGCCTTTGAGACTGAGCAGTCTATATGAGTTAATTGCCTCCAAAAGGGCTGAGTTTGTATTGTAACATCTATTCTGAACTTCTTAAATCTTGCCCCTGACAAATACCCTCCATATTATAAAAATGAATAAAAACCAAACTAAAACTAACTTTATACTAAGCAAACAGTAAAAAACTAAATTGAGATGAGCAAACCCACTGTGGAAACTTAATTAAAACTAAAGAGAATTGAAAAGAAAATGTAAAAATGAAGTAGCCATAGTAACTAATTAGAAAATCAAAACCTATAATAACAATAACATGTATAAGAAATTGCAGAGGCACCAGTGGTGGTCTTAACAAAGTGTTCTTAAGGTAGCAGCAGCATTCAAAGTGCATGAAGAGATGATCTTAAAGGGGATCATCTCCTAAGGAGGATCCCAGAAAATGAAATCCAACAAGGTTGTTGAGGTTATTTGGAACATGTCACATTTCCTGTAGTGAGAACGTGGCTGTATTTTTGTAAGGAGCAACTTCTGGCAATGTACAAACCTGATTCTGCCGACATTCTCCAGAGACCCTTTGGTGGCATTAGTACGATTAGCAGCAAGACTCCAAGAAAGCTAATATTTGAAATATTTTACTTAGCACATTAGTAATTACATATGCCTGAACAGCATAAGGACAATTGTAATGAAACAGCAAGTGTTCATTATTTTTCTGAAAAAGTAAATCCTTCGATTTTTCTTTGAAATAAGTGTGAGTGAGTACACACACACACACACACACACACACACACACACACACACATACACATAAAAAAAAAAAAAAAATTGTATCTGAACTCTAATAGATGACCATACCACGCACTCGTTAAACATTAAACTCAGTGAACTCGTGTAAGGCAGGCCGTTTTTTGGAAGTGGTGTGAAAATCCCACAGAAAAATCTGCAGCTGTCTGAGCAGACACAATAGTGGATACACATATGAACTGATAGATAAGAAAGAAGATGATCCATCACTCACCAAGCATTTAAGAAATCAGGCCTGCTCAGTTTTCCCACAGTCAAGTTGGCCCCAGGATAACATAGCAAGGCAGTGACACCTGTGTGTGCGGGTGGATGCATGATATGTATCTGTTTCTGTGTCTGTCTGTCTGCATGCTTGTGTGAGAATATATAGTTGCTTAGGTTTTCAGCACTTAGAGACAGGATAAATGTGCATGTGTGTTTTTTTGTTTTGTTTTGTTTTTTTTAAGAGATGAGCTTTAATTACAGATGCAGGATTCACTGTTGAGATAATAATCTGTTAAGAAACCAGCTTTTGGCTATTTCCAGCTCAGTCTGGGATAGCTTATTTTCTACGTAAGTGCAAATGATAGTATTGTGGTGTGTAGTTAATGGATGAAGCTCTACAGTTTTTTTTCCTCTCATTTATACGTATGTACAGCCCTCATCAGTGTGTGTGGATGTACATGGGTTTGACATTAGAAGCCAGGTATTGGACTGCCTGTATTGTGGTAGCAAATGCCAGTGTTGCTACTGACATAACCTTGTTTGTTTTTGTAAGTGGATGAAATGAAGATTCAATTGGTTAGCCTAGATAAAGGGAAAGCAAAATGTACAGTTATGTAACTCTCAGACACTGAAACATAGCTCAATGTGAACCCTGCATTGTGCGACCTATATATTGAAATACAATTAAATAGGCTGTTTTGAAGAACACTAAATATTCCAGCTGGTTTTGGTGACTTGAAGAAATGGTGAGGGTAGTGGTGATCGTTGAGACGACCAAGGACGAGGAAGAGCTTTCCTGTTAGACAGCGAACTTTTCACCTTTCATCGCAGTAACATTTAAACAAGAGACTTAGAGGCCCATTGACAGGTACTCATATCATGATTCATATGCATTATAATAATAAACATAATACGCCTTTTTAATAGGTGTATGAGGACATGTGTATGCTACAGTGACATGTTATCGTTTTTTTTTACTCTCAGATCCCATCTCATCTATGCATCACCATTTCTAAACTCCTGCCCTTTTAAAATACACCCTTCCGTGCTCCCGAATTTCCAAGTCTTGCTCCCCTATTCTGTATCAGTTTCTTCTTACCAACCTCTGTTAGTTGCTGCTCTCCCTCACCAACAGTTCTCACCCTGCTTCCCTGCTCTGCTCCACTCCCAGTCTCATTCTCCGTTGCAGATTAGCCAAGGCGAGGAATCCGGTGCAGCCGGCAGCTGGAATGTCCTGTTTGTCTTGCTGTGTGTGTGTGTGTGTGTGTGTGTGTGTGTGTGTGTGTAAGCGAGAGAGAGAGAGAGAGAAGTTGGTGAGGTTGGTGCTGCTTTTTGATTTTGATGTGTTCCATTGTCTGAGAGCCAAGCTGCTTCCTGCCCCTGCTTTCCCCAAAAGCCTGAGAGAAGCAGAGAGGATAAAAAAGTATAGGGGTGAGAAGTTGTGAGAAAACAAGCCAGAGACAGGCTGAGATGAAGAGAGGGAAGGAAGAAGAGGTAATAAGAAGGAGAAAATAGCAAGGGGAAATGGCTAGGAAAAGAAAGATGAGGCAGGAAGTGATGGAGGGATGGAAAAGGGAGGAGAGTTAGTGAGGGAGGAAGAGAGGTTGAAAAGGAAGGAGGGAGAGCTTCAATAGGGCTTTTCCTCCAAACACCAATACAATGAAGTAGTGCGTAATTTCCCATGTCCCCCCCTACCTCACTTCCAAAGCACACACACAAATACACACAGTTTCTCATAGGTGATAAAGCTTTCATCTGTCTTCAAGCTGTTATACTTTTCTCTACCATGCTTCATGGGTCTTTGTCTCTCAGGCTTCATCTGTCTTTCTGTGGTCTGTGTGTGGTCTGACACTACAGGCCGCACAGGCAATACAGATATGTAAGGATAAGGAATTACAGGGAGAAAATGAGAAAAAAACAAAGTGATAAAGATAAGGAAGGAGATGCAGAGGAAGAGGATGTCTGAGAAGTGAGAGGGGGGAAAACAATTGCACAGCAAGAAAATACCAGAGGAAAGAAAATGGCTCAAAATGCCATTTGGATGTATGTTTTGTATGTGGTACATTTCCCTGTGAAAATGTGGACGTGCATAAATCACTTAACATGTGCTTTTGTGTGTATGTGTGCATGCGTTTGTGTGTGCGAGGTGCTGGCCAGTGGAGGGGCTTTGACGTGGCAGAGCACTGCATTCCTGCTGGGTGGTGATGTCATGAGAACTAGCTCTCCACTTGCAGACAGACAGCCCTGTTTATGTTCCCCTCCAGAGGAGAAACCACACTGTGTGTATGTGTGTGTGCGCGTATGTGTGTGTATGTCTGTCTGACTGCGTTATTGGCTCATGGGGGAGGTGGGGAAGCCAAGAGGCACTCGAGAGGGTCTACTTTCCCCTGCCGCTCAGGGAGAGGGAACCACTTACTGATGCCTTCCTCTGAAACATACACAGAGAAAGAGGAAGTTTCTCATGTTTTGCAGAGCACAGTAGCTGCACAGCCAGACTGTGCTGCTGTGAGTGATTGCCCTCTGCTTCTAAATAGTCTCCTAAGGGACGCAGAATTCTTTGCAGTATAATAACAAACCTTGGGTCAGCTAATGACCAAAATACCACACAGGGAATGCACTTTTCACCATAAAAATCACATTTTAATAAGGTTATATAACATAAAATGTGTTGTCTTTAGGCTGCAAACATAATTAGGGCTTGAGAGAAACCAGTTGCAAAAGGTCAAAGATTTATTGATAACACGTTTTTAAATATATTTAGTTTGTCCATAAATTGCATGTGCCCATGAATTTGTCTTTTGCTCAACAGATTTGCTTAACAATTACCCACATAGTTTACTTCAATCAATAAGAGTTAAGTCAAACAGGTAACTGTAGAAAAATGTTATGAGAACTAGCGCTCACAATTGCACTTTCCTTTCCCAGATACTGCTAGTGTGATTGTCTCTGTGTCTGTGGTCATGGTTTAATGGTTTCCCTTGCAATAGTGAAATGTGATCTTTGGTCTTCGCAGCTTAGTGAATCATAAATCATTGTCCCACACTCTACATGCACCATAACATAGCAAACCCTCCAAGCTTATTCTGCCTGCACTGCACCCAACCACAGTGATAAAGAACTCTTGTCAGCCATGCTAATGCCTGCCAGTGAGAAATAGCTGAGAGGGTTAGGGTTGTTATTATCATATCTCTGTGGCACACAAGCCCACTTCGGGAGCTCGGGCGACTCCTGCATGTGCGGTCATGCTTTTAAGGCAACCTTGCTTCCTCACATGTGATTTGACAAATGACCTACTTCTGCTCATCATTTTTAAACAGCTGTTTCTTTTGCACTGTGATCTGATTGTTGTGAATTAAGAGAGATTTGATGTTTAAGCCGAGAATATAAGGATTACAACAGGCAAACACCTTAATTGTAAACAGGGAAGCTGTGTTCTCCTTTCATAGATTTAAGATGACTTATCTCCATGCAGTTGTCAGTGATACCTAATTCTGTACAAGTTTGAAGGCTTCCAGATGATATTTAAGACACTATACTGGATTGTATCACTCAGCTGTATTTTCTGTTACTGCACACACACCCCCATGTAGGACACCAGTTTAATTCTGGTTGACATAAAACAACATGTGAGATGAAGACACCTTGTCCTTGGCGCCTTTGTGCTTACAGTTACAACACCCCCTATGGCATGCAGAAATTCTCGGAAGCAATTTCTGTTATCCTTCCCTGTTATATTTTCCTAATGTTAGGTTACTAACTGCATAATTTTAGTTGCTGTTCAGCTCATGATTGCCGTCTCGCCTCGTGATGAATGTGTGTGGTCTGTTGTCTGTGCTTAGTGTCACATGAGTGCGGGGGTATTGAAATTCTCTTGTTGTATATGTCTTCCTGTCTCCTGTTGAGAGTTTTGGGGCTGTTAAGACAAAAATTGTCTGTATATTAAAAAAACAAAACAAAAAAAAAAAACAACTAATCTTTTTGCAGAATTCTACAGGTGAACTAAAAATCACAAATTATGATATTTGTATATGACAGAGATGTGCACTCTGATGTAAGAGCTTCAGAGCTTGTTACACAAGAAGTGGTTTTATGCTGTCATAAATTCTTCTGCACTTTCAGTGTGTTGTGAATGTGGTTGATTTAGCTGATAGCACAGAAAACCAACAAGATCGGGAACCACTGGTCTATATGTCTTCACAACAATAATCATCTGTCCTGTACATATGTGCACAGTGTGTGTTAGTACAAGGTTGTGTGTGTGTGCTATTTCCGAGAATGAGTTGTGTCAACAGTTGAATTTAAACCTCATGGAGACAGAGATAATGGATGGCAACCCCCCACTGTCTGTGGCTTGTGAACTAAACCACGGTATTCTGTGTGTGTGTGTGTGTGTGTGTGTGTGTGTGTGTGTGTTGGGTTTCAAAGTTGGTGCTCCAGTGATGTATTGCTGTTTTGTTTCTGCTTGATTCTCATGGACAAATCTGAGTACAATCACATTGAAGCCCTGTATATTCTTTTAACCATGTTTAAATGTCTGATTTGTGTTCCTGTTCACTCCTTGTGCGTGCATGTGTAGGTCTCTGGAATGTGAGGCCGGCTCAGCCTCAAAACCTTAAACTATGCCTTGCAGTGGTTCTTCCCAAAGCATGCAGTTTGCGTGATGCGATGCTATCAGGAGGTTAGAAGTCTGTTTGCTTTGGGAGCTCTAGGATTGACACTGACACATACACACGCACACACACACATACACGCTGTTTTAATCTGTGTGAGTAATGGAGGAGAGAGAACAAAAGTGAAAGTCTTAGAAGGATGGGAATGGTCAGAGGCACACACCCCTTCACTCCTGGGAGCAAACAGGTAGAAGGCTGGAGAGGTCAGGCTACTTGGCCTGGGAAAGGCCTAAAAAAGCAAGGGGGGCACTGCGGATAGATAGATAGATAGATAGATTCGATAGATTAGTAGAAATTAGAGACACTGAAAGAAGAAATGAGGTATGTGTGGCAATAGGAATAAGGAAAAAAGGAATAGGAGAATTTAGGGGAGAAGTGTAGAAGCCAAGACTTGGCTGTCAGGGCTACTGAGAAAGATGCAGGATATAAATGGAATGGAAAATTAGACCCACATTAGGTAAAAAAAAAAAAAAAAAATATGATGCACCACTTGCGTCTTTTCCCCATTTCCTTCTCTTAGAGGCCAAGGAAAACCAGTGTCTAATGTTTCTCATCGGAATTGTGTCCCAGCATTTTAACTAAAGCCTTTAAAGACAAACAGTTTGTTTGCATGCATCTGGAGACCACAAGCAATGCCTATGGACCAAATGCAACTAAATACCAATCACAAAATATGAGCTGTGGTAGTTTTATGTTTGTTTATAAGTGCTATGATGTGGTTACCTGCCCCTGGCACATACAAAATTAAGATAAAATTATATCCAGTTATATCTGTAAACAGTTAGAGTAGCCTCACTCATTCTGGCTACTCACATTAACTTGGACTGAAATGAGTCTGAACTGTTACTTAAAAGACAAGTGACATTGTGACATTAAACTGTTGAAATGTGTCATCATTAAGAAGCACTGTTGTGTTTTTGTTTATGTACTTTCATTTTAGTGCATAAATGCTTGAGATTTTTGTTGGTTGAAAGTGATCTTTGCGGCACTATTTTAAGTGTTTGAATGCCAACCATTCCAACATTTCCTTCATTCATTAGACTGATTGCACGTGTTCCTTTTAGAGGTGCATGGTTGTGGGTGTGACCGGGTGTGCGATGGTGTAATAATACTGTGCTGTTTGGGCGTGGGTGTTTGTGGTTAGGGTGTTGCCTTTTTTGTGTGGGACACTGCTATCTAGTAGTTGTAGGACCGTTAAAATTACCAGAAGAACAACTGTCACCATGTCCCACCAACTCAAACTGAAGCCGCATATCTGAATTAATGTAACTGCTCAAGCCACCCAGTGTCCCCATTGTTGCTGGTGAAAACCAGAGGTGAGTAGAGTGCCTGAGTACCTGTCTATCTGAATGATCCCATGGACCTCCTATGCCACACACACACATAGGAGACATGAACACAGAAATACACACTCACGGGCCTCCTTGGACGCAGGGAGCCCTTTCTTTCTTTCTTTCCCTCCATTTTCCTGCTGTCTATTTTGGTCAACTGGTGGCCCGTTCCCACAGTGCTGCTGTTCCCATGGTTATCGCCGTGGAGATAGCAAATGGGGGTTGGTGGGGGGGGCTTGATGGAGAGCGGGAGAGACAGCGTTGCTCTGTTCGAAGAGATAGGGGACTATGTGGCTGTAGAGGAGGCGGGAGGGAAGCTGGGTGGGGTGGGGGTAGATGAATAGTATGGGTTTGAGTGTGTGAGTGTGTGTGATGTGAAGCTCCCATCAACATCACAGGTGGCAAGTGTCAGTCGGTACTTCTTTTTTAAAATTTAGTCTGAATTCAGCATCTGTAGGTTGTCAAAATTATAAGTTGTGCATATTTAAATGTATCTATTGTATTAGATGTGCACAATAGGGACTTATAGTTTGAAACAAGATGTTTAATACAAGTATGCATATTTCTAACCCATGTGAGGGTTTTCTTTTTTCCCCCTTTGGATAGATGGTATTTCTTGAGATGAGCTGAGTTGAGGTGCAAAAATTGAGGTGGCAAAGGAAGGGGTGGGAACTGGGAGCGGGTAAGGGGGTGTGGGGGTGAGGGCCAGCGAAAGGAGAAAGCAAGCGATCACTGGGTTGGGGCGGGGGGGCAAGAGCTCAGAGAGAGGGACGGATTCAGTTCCCACACTTCTAATTACTGTGTCACTGGAGACTGAAAGGGGACTGCCCCTGGCCCTAGGGAATTTGCCGGGGCCGGTCGCAGAGAGGGTGCAGCAGTGGAGGGAGGGCAGGGGACAGAGGGCCAGAGGGGAGGAAGGGAAGGAAGGGTGGAATTAAAGAGGGTGTATGACACAGGAACTCTCTCAATCGTCCCTCTTTTTGGTTTTACCTCATCACATTCATACTGGAGGTGAACCCCCTTCACTGTGAGTCCTCTCCCTCTCACCTACCCAGATACCCCAACCTCTCACCTCCGACCCACTTATGCTTAACCCTTCCTTGCCCTCCTCCACCTCAGTCCTCTCTTTCCCTTCAGCCTTTGTTCACAACCATGTACTGCTTCCTTTCTACCCAAACCCTCTTTGTGAACCTCCCCCTCTACCTCCCTGCCTTTCTAATGCTCTGGGCCTCTCCTGCATCTCCTGTTGATATGAACAAGGCTCCAGGAGACACTTTGAAGTGAGTTTGAATTCACACATACATATAATTCTGGTGTCTTGTCCTCATTATTGCCACTTAACCCAGAGCCCTTTTCCACTTTAATTTCTCTTTATCTCAGCCTCCTATATCCTGTCCACTGTGAATTATGTCTGTCCTGATAACATTTATGATGACTCAGACACATAACCAAGTTGTCCTTTCTCACATGTTGCCCACAACAGGATATAGCCTGCTTCAGTCTACTGGAAAGACTTTGGTTTAGCTGAGCTTGCTGCCTGGGTAGAACATACAGGACTCCCACTTTTTAGCTATGAATTAGTAAGAGAAGCAGTAATGATGTGACCATCTTTATCACCATTTCATTCAAAGTCATAGTCTCAGTTGGTCCTTGTGGATGCAGGTAAAATCCTTCCTGAGGACACTTTTCTTTCCTTTGTTCTGTGATGCACCATGTTTTTTGAGTGTGCACAGTCTTTTTCTTTCTCAATCCATTTCCTGGGTCCCGAAGGTGTTGATAAAAATTAAATGTTTTGGGTTGTGGAACTTGAGCAATTACTTGTTTTGGACATAAGACTTTGAATTTAAAACAAATTGAATCTTTATTACATGTTAGATGTAAGTTAAGGACCGACAAGCTTATTTGTAGTGCAATTGTGTTTTGGTATAGCTTCTTTTTTTTTCTTTTTTTTTGCAAGTAATTTGTGTTCCAAGTATAATACAAATGCACACTTGGAGCTTTGTTGTGTTTTATTAATGGTAAAGTTGTTTTTACAAATGAACTGCACACCTGAGCATTTCTAGGCATTACCCAACTGAGCTGCATGTGAGAATGCCCGTCTGTCACAGCTGGATCAGACATTATGTGGTTTTTAACCAGTCAGCATCCTGGTACAGAATCCATGTAATTTCCACATGTATATTCTCCTAAATCAAAGTATTTTTCAACAGTGAGAAAGTGTATGAGCAGACTATGTACTGTTGTTTGCCACATGTGAGAAAGGGCAACTTCAGACATTGTCTCAGTTTGATTCTCCTGCCATTCTTTGGAGTTCATGCGTGAAAACGGCTTAAGTCAGGGGTTTCCAAAGTGGATGCTGCAGCATCCTAGGGTGCCTCAAACACCAACCTTGTTCATTCAGTGAATTGAGCTGTCTTAGTTGTAGTCACTTTGAGTCTGAGAAAATTAAAGAAAATAAAATAAAAAGCAAAAGTTTTTTTTTTTCTTCCAGTGAATACCACACAGTTCTCTCTC
>JASGAU010379833.1:0-12634 GCA_030220045.1 Australoheros facetus
CCACATCGAAAGGAGCCAGTTGAGGTGGCTCGGGCATCTGATTAGGATGCCTCCTGGCCGCCTCTTGGGTGAGGTGTTCCGGGCATGTCCCACCGGGAGGTGGCCCTGTGGTAGACCCAGGACACGCAGGAGAGATTATATCTCTCGGCTGGCCTGGGAACGCCTTGGGGTCCCTCCGGATGAGCTGGAGGAGGTGGCTGGGGAGAGGGAAGCCTGGGCTTCTCTGCTCAGGCTCCTGCCCCCGCGACCCGGCCACCGGATAAGCGGAAGAGAATGGATGGATGGAACTGATCCCTTGTAGCCTAAAAATATCCAGTTCTCAGAACTAATGATTTGTTCTTTTTTCCATCAATGCAAGTTAAACTCTTTGAATTTTAAACTCTAGGTCAGACAAAATAAAGCATTTGTCACGTGAGCTTTGGATCAGGAAAAAAAGGTCATGGACACTTTTACGGTAATTTGGAATTAAACAGCTTTCATTCATTCTAAAATTATTTACTTAGAAACAATATAGGGTAACAAATCCCCGTCTATTACTTCCATGCTTCTGTTTCAGCCTAAATCTTGTTTGCAGATGTCTGATATTTCAAAGAGTTTGTTCAGAAACATTCAAAATATTTAATTATTGAGATGTCTGAAACAAAAATCAAAGCATTCAACAAAAACAAAAAAACAAAAACCACAGAACTCTCCATTATGCTGGGCACATCAATGGGTAAATTAAGGGCTGTTAACATTTTTGCCATTAAATAGGTCACAATGGACAGGGCCGTAAATGACTCACTTGGTCACATGAAAGTTAATGTTTAAATGAATCTCGAGTATTTTGTTTCTCTTCGCTCGTCTGCCTTTCAGAGAAATCGTACCGGCCTCGTGCTTCCTCTCTGCATCGTGTCACAGCTCTGCCCGCGCACGCAGCTCCAAACACGTTTCAGAAACCGTGTTTTTATTTGACTGGTCTGCAGTTCAACAGGCAAAACAAATTAATCGGATCGACTTGTCAGGCACCGATGCCCCTTAAAGCTCCGAACGTACACATGCCCACTGAGCCTGGGCAGGTTCAGAGTCAGCATTAAAATCCTCTACACTGATTTGAGATGATGCGCAGTCACAACCTATATGGTGTTCTCCACGGCCTGATGCCGTGGGAACGCTGATCGATGTGACAGTTACCGTGGAAGCACAGAAACAAGCTCTCAGCAAACAGCTGATGTCAACATGTTAATGGACCCTGCTGAGGTCTGCGCTGACCACTGAGATACGTTACAGGAAAGATTCAACTCTTTAAATTAGAGGAAGAAGTTAAAATCATTCTACTGCCAATAACAGCTGTTTAGGATTAGATGCTTAGCAAGGTAACTTAAAATTTAACCTTCAGTACGATGAAGGTGGTTAATTTCTCACTGTATTAACTTATGCTGCAGACCTCAACTGCTAGGAAACCTAAAGAAGACTCCAGGTGATCCAGAAGAGAAGAAGGACATCGGGTGCCCAGGTGAAAAGCAGCGTGTTAGGAGTATCAGAACAGCTGAGATACATTTTTTCAAAACACTGCATCTCAATGGCATTCAACCCCCAAATCAAGCTATGCCAAAAGCAGGTCCTCCCCTAGGACTGGGTCCCTCAGAGCAATACAGCGTACGCTGTTAAGTGTCAAAAGGATTGTCGTGAATTATAAAAACCTCTGCCTTAGCATCAGGCCAGGACTCTGCAGTCTGTTTACACCTACTGGCCTCTTCAATGTTGAAGACGTGCACATCCTGGACAGGGAGGAATGCTGGGAGACAAGAAGGCCATTTATGTGAAAAGGGAACGACCATCGCTGAATCGAGGGGGGGGGCCTAAGGGTCTATCTTTCACCATCTTACAATGCTGCGATTACAGCCATTCTCCAGCTCTCTGTGAATAGCACTCACAGCCACTGATCAATGGTCGTGACAGTTGGCAGATTACCGATCATGAAACTGAGCTCGTGGCTCATTGTAAAGCAAAGGTGCTGGTTTCGGTCGTTATGCAACCACGCTGTTTTTAAGGTTGGGGAAATGAAGAAGTCACACTGATGAGTGATGAACTGTGAGCTGGCAAAGATTCATTTACCGCCTTTCAAAACCACACAGTCTACAGCTGATCTGTCTGCAGCAGCTGTTCTTTCAGTCTTTATTATGGTAAATGGACTAGTTCTTATACAGCGCTTTTCTACTCAGAGCACTCAAAGCGCTTATACAACACGTTTTACATTTACCAACTTGGGGTTAAGCATCTTGCCCAAGGATACATTGGCATGTAGCCTGGAGTAGCCAGGGATCGAACCCATGACCTTCCGATCAGTAGGTGACCTGCTCTACCTACTGAGCTACAGCCACCCCCCATTATGTGTTTAACCTCTTTATATTTTTCTAATATTATAGATTTATCTTCTAAAAATCAGCTGCTCTGCTGCCAGTAGAAATGTCCGTGTCTGAGCCGTCATTAGCTGCCAGCTCGCCTCCTTCGTGTGAACACTCGTCGCTAGCTTGATAAATCCTGGGTTGACCTATTGAGTTGATAACAACGTTCATGTGTTGCTGATGTTAGGGTAAGTAAAGCCAGACACCCAAAAGATGCCCCAGGTATGTCAGAAACATCCCTAACGCTGCACCTGAAAATCAGACCGCAGTCTTATCTCTTCTTACCTTAACAGATACTTGTGTTTTCCACTCTGTGAAACAGACAATAAGATTTTTAACCCAGACTTCACACTTCTCCTCCCTCTCAGGCTTCCTTTGACACTTTTTATGTGTACAATAGAGCGTGACACAAAAGGATGCCTTTGAGGAGAGACTGAAAGTGTGCACTGTTATCACTGGTGTCACTTAATGCAGTAACAAAAGTCAAAAAAGTCCCTACTCTCACCGCGCAAGCACAATGACCCGTGGTAGGTGTTGGGCTTCTTGTATTGAGTGGGTGCATTTAACACCTTCTATTTTGGTCCAGGTACGTGCAGCAGCGCAAAGTGCAAAAGATCTGTGGGCACCGAAAGAGCTTCGATTCAAAAAGCCCGCCTATTCCTCTAACCTAGCCATCCGACGCATGTGGAAGTGTGTGGTAACGTAGGTAAACAGTGGGTGGAAGATCATGATGTGGCCATTCCCATTCTGCTCTTTCCAGGTCCACATTTTTGCTCTTGGTCTCTATTGGAGTAGCTTAGTGTGATTCCCAGTTCAAAATAATCCACATATGGCTTAAAATAAGCACCAGTGCGGCCCTACAATTAATTCACTGTCTGAAACAAGCTGCTTTACCTACTCTCCCTCTTTAAGTCGACCACTGGCTGCCCCTCACAAACAGAAGGTGTGAGCAGCAAGTGGGTGGAGCTTCTTCGATCACAGCCAGAGGTCTGAGGCTCAGATGACCATATTTCAGATATCGGCTCATACAGATCCCAGAATGGAAAAAAAACAGTTTGACAGTGTGTTCGGAGAAGTCTGAAGCATGAGCTTATTTAAAACGTTTGCCATATTTAACATCTTTGTAACACTGTAACTATATATAGATGACAGAAAACAATAACAGGTCCACTTCAAGACTTCTTGATGTGTGTCCTGCCGCACAGAGATTTAAGCTTTAGCATAAAAAATAATCTTATCTGAAAGATCAATGCAGACTGATATTTATAAGTGACACCAGTGAGGCTGAACACCCTCGGGCTGGTTGAAGTGCTGCCTGTCTCCACTCTCAGAACACCACTGTGGGCCCTTGAGCAAGGCCCTTAACCCCCTCAGTTGCTCCTCGCGCGCTTTCTAGCTGCCCCCTGCTCCGCATGTTGTGCTGTGTGCGCGCTGCATAAGTGATGGGTTAAATGCAAAGACTAAATTTTACTACATGTGTATGTGGCAATAAAAAGTTGTTTGTTGCTATTGCCATCAGGGTGATGATGAAAGTATTTTATCTTCTCTTATTTGCTCAACCTGATTCCATTACTGTTTTAGTCATTTTTCAAATTCTGTTAGTTCATATTCTGATGCACCAAGCCTAATTTGTTGTTTTATTTTTGTTGTTCCCCCACCCCTGGAGGGGGGAACGGGGTATTGTTTATGTCATATTTGTCTGTCTACAATATTACAGCAAAATTACCAGTCCATCCACGAAAGATGGCCAGTAACCCCTAGATGACCTGATGACATTTTTTCCATAACTGGATCAAGGTCAGGGGTCAAATTTTTCTGAAAATCTTGTGAACACAATAACTCGAGAACAATGTGAGGTAGGATGTTCAAATTCACACCGTAGGTGCATCTACTAAAAATCTTGAGTTTGGATCTCGGCAAACTTGAGCTAAAGCTAAAGGTCAGAGGAAAATCATGGGCACGGTGAGTGACATCTTTGTGAGACGGACAACGTTCAAATCAACTAAATTGCCGTTATTACATCTGGCACCATTTGTTATTTTTTTGGTTGTTGTTGTCGTCACCTTTTGATGATTTCTATGAAATGTTTTCTTCTTTGCGTTTATCACCACAACTGCCTAAATTAGTAAAATTTGAAGAACCATGCAAATTTTTACATGACTTGCGTGAACGCCAGAAAACGACCCTATAAGCTCGGCTGATCAGTGAACTGGGAATGCACGTCCAAAGGGAACTGATTTGACAAACAGAGATGACCCAAATGGCTTTTATTACACACTCTATTCTTGCCTTTAAGCACAACAGATTTGCACACTGCACGCCTGACCTGCTGATAATGTCCACACTGGTCAAAGGCTGCTGAATATCAATGAGATCGACTAATGGAGCAGCAGCTGGAAACACAAATATGTAGACGCCAACGCTCCATAATAGCGAATACATTCTTTTTCCCCTCAAAAGCTACTAACTCTGCTGCACTGGCACAAGAAATGAAGAATCAAGTGAAGAAATGCAGCTTAAGATGCCGGGGAGGTGATATGCTGCTGATGACACACAAATAGGTCACGCTGTTGCAGATGGGGCCTTGCAGGATGTGCCCGTATCCGAGGCTTGAAAATTAGCCGGCGAGTCAACAGTGAATTAGACCCCCTGCAGCACATCAGCCTCGTATTTGTCCTCGCTAACGCAACAACCAACTACTCAAGTGTGATAACAGCTTCACAGCTTTTTGTAAAATGCTCCAAACTGAAAGTAACACTTTGCTGAACCCCAGAGAAACAAGATTCGAAATCAAAAGACGATTTTCCCAGTCACAGCTGTGCTGTGGCCCGTCGATCAAAGCGAGACCCATGACGTCTTTTTTCCCTCCCTCATGCTTTCTGTTCTCTGAGTTTTTGCGGGTTAACGAGCTTTCTCCAGCCTCCATGGTCAGCACAGCTCTTGGGATTAATGCTGGCTTTAAGACCGCTCTATAATGCAAGAGCCCGACAAGTTGAAGACCTCCGCTCGCAGCTTCATATTCCATTTATTTCAAGGATTTTCCCCATTTCGAACACTCCTGCTGCTGCTGTGCACTTTTGTTAAGATGGTATAAACCACTTATCCTTCCATGCAAACCCAACAGGAATCAGATGCACCTAGAACAGACAGACTACCTGAAACTGCATTTAATGGTCAGCCCGGGTTTTTCCAAAGGAATTTTTACCCCCCTGTCTCTTCTGGCCAAAGCCAAAGGAAAATCACCAGCACTGTGATAAAATTAGGCTTTAAAACCACTTCTGTTGAATAGGTCTTCACTTACTTAAGCACAACACACAGTTCATCACATTGGGCAGAAATAACAGGGGAAAAAAATAACAATTTCTGTCAAATAAGCTAACTCTGGCTCTCTTTACTGTATGCAGACTCACTGTGTTATGTGCCTACCACCCCACAAAGGTCTAATCTGTGCCAACTAAAACCCTACCAACAATAGGTCCAGTTTGTGTAGATATCCACAAGAGAATGACCCTCAGCTTTCATGAACCATGACCTCAGTAAACACTTCCCTTATGAGTTTTTGACTTGATCACTAGTTTGAAGTCTTAATGAATACAAGATGATGTTTACTTTGTGAATTTTGGTCCCAGCAGTGTCCAGAAGACCAATAAAACATATGGTTTTTTTTAGAGGAAGCCCTTCTTGTGACTGGCAGCAATGTTTGGTTTCAAGAAGCTAAGAAAACCTCAAAACAGGCCTTCACTAGGACTTTGTGACGGCCATGTCCACCTTTTACGTACCATCTCTGGGAAATACAGCAAGTACCTCCTTTAACTATAACAACAACTACAAGTACTAACAAAGATTAAAGCTAAACAGCCAATGAATGACAACAGATTAAAAGAAAATAACCATTAGAATAAATTTTGCAATATCAGATACGACAATAATTTCACGCTCAGGCTAACGCAGCCATGTTCAGCATCTTAGGCAAATGTAAAAGTAAGGTAACAAAATTTGTCCTAAACAAAAAAAACTATCACTATTATCCCGTCCTTGCCTCCTCTGCCTTATTTTTGTGTTAGTGCCTTTGTTCGCCTGTCTTAGTGGGATTTTTTGTTATTTCCTGCGTTACTCTGATGGTTAGTTTTCACTTGTCTAATCCAGCTTTTTCCGTACTTTCTGACCATCTGCTCCGCTCTCAGTTATTTTCTCCAGCTGTGGTCGATCGTCTACACCTGTGATTTGTTCCCATATGTCTTGTTTGCAGTTATACATGGATTACTGCATCCTTGGACTTTTTTTTGATTGTATATTTTCAATGCAGAAGGTGAAGCAGGAGGATGGGGGTATGTGTACTGAAAGAGGGAGGTCTGAGCACCTCTGCTCAAATTGTTGCCCCTGTGAAAATGGATACGCACATTCAGTTATAGCTGACCTGCTAAAGAAAATGTTTGATGAACACCAAGTCAGTACAGGACCTCCTGGTGGGAACATGAAATCCATCAAGGACCAAAAAGGGTGAAGCAACTGACAGTCCCACCGATAGCATGGATTAAACACTCACACATGCAGCCCTCAAGCTCCAAAGCCCCAAAGCGGTGGTAGAACCTGCACCCATGCCCTGTCTCACAGCTGCCAACTGAGTGTAACACGCTCAGCATCTCCTCTGACACCACTTCTCTCACTCTGAATCCCTAAAATATGCAACAGACAGTGAGCCAACTAACACATTCAAAAAGTGAATGGAGCCAGACAGCCAAACGCCTCATAAATGTCTAAATCCACACGCAGAGAAACCCCAAGAAATATTCAGATCTTTTACATCATTCAAACCCACAAGTGACTTGTTGACTTTAAGTCAGCGGGTGTGATCCTTTTCATTCAAATCAGAACACGGAAAGTCCCGAACAAAAAAGCTTGGTTACACACTTTGTTCTCCAGCAGGAGAGGCGCTGGATAGTCTCAGTCAGCTGGATCCTCAAAGGAAGTGAACATAAAAGCCTCATCTCACAGTTCACATTCATTTAGATCTGCTATGATAGCAACAAACAAGCCCATAATCCCATTTTAATGACCACACCCAACTACAAGTATGAAATAAGACACAGCAAGTACAGTCTTGTCTAATGCTGACCTCTGATTGTCCTGATCATGTGGGTGTAAAGAAAATTCACTGTGAGGTCAATGTTTTTATAAGTTGTTTGAATCACAGGAATTTAATATCTACGCTTTCATGGTCTTCATTCTGTAAAAGGGATTGGCGCGTGGTTTACAGGATACAAAAGAAAAAAGGTGCAGTCAGGTTGCTGTTAGTAAACTGCAGCATTCAAACAGCTGAAAACATTCAATGGCCTCAAACGATCCGCAACAGCCCAACTACCTATAACGGTTTGATTCAACTGGTGCCAGAAGCTGTTCCGCTCGCAGTGCTGAAGAATGGCATTACAAAATTGCCATGCCTCATTTTCACGTTTTCAACTATGGCAAAACTTTTGCCATCTCCTCAAAATCAAACCTCATATGAAGTCTACATAGTTTACAGCCATAGCAGTGGGTAAATGGTTCCCAGTCGCAACAAGCAAGGGCTATGAGATCATCCATCGCTTTCCAGAGGACCGTTTTGTGCTCAAGTGCTCATTATTTACTGTCGCAACAAGTCAAGATTTGGCATCTTACTCAACATATTTGCCGTTTACAGTAATTAAGGTGGCAGATCTACTGTGAAACCAATTAGTAATCATTAAAATAATGGGTCACTGATTCCAGAAAGAGACTAATGCAGCTTCTAACAATTTACACTTGGTTGCTGCCAATGTTGTCAGCAGAAATCCTTGGGGTGGGGGTGGAGGGAATAAAATAAATAAATACAAGTCTCCTCCTTACTGTCCCTCCACAGAGACAACAGATGTATTACAATTATTTATTTATTTATTTATTTTTACATTGTGTTATAGTTTCATTCCAGGACTGTGTAAGAGTCTCTGATGTGTTTTGTCTTTGTTTACAGTTAGTTTCTCTCCTCTGCTCTCAGTTACACTGTTTCTCTTTTATCATGTGCTCCCAGGAGCAGGAAGGAGAGACAAGCGAAGTGAAGATAATGCATTACATTTGTACTGCTTACATACTTTGTGTGTACTAGTTTAATTTCACTGCGAGATCACATTTTCTCCTCTGCTCTCGGCTTCACCACATGTCTGTTTCACTCTGTGCTTCAAGTGAGCAGAGCCAAGCGGGAAGAAGAGACAACTGACATGAAGATGAAGTTAGTTAACTGAAGACCACTGGATGTGGACAACCAGGTCTAAAATACTACGTGAAACAAGAGCCTAGTGCTATTGCACTAACTTGTATTTAATGTAAAATTCAACTTAGACCCTTCTTTATTGCAATGATTGACAAAAATCATAGGGTCTGAACTTTTTTTGGCTTCTAATGAAATATCAACCACTGCTCTAAGAGCAATAAAATCTTCCACACAAGGGCTAATCCACATAAATCAACAGGGGAGAATGACTCTCATTCAGATTTGTCTTTGAAATAAAAGAGCAACTGATAGGGAAAAGACACCCACCCACCCCCACACTCCCTAGCTGAGGCCCACCACAAAGCTGTCAACCCAGGGGAACAAATGCTCAAAGGTTAATTAAATATGCACTCGATGGCTACATACATGATACCATGCTACAAGACTGGAGTTAATGTGCCTCAGGCAAACATCAGCCTCATCACCAGATGACAACCCATGCAGAAGAAGACAAAGAAACAAGGAAGCAGCATTGTTCTTGAATTTCAGTGCAGAGCAATATAGAACAATAAGGACAAATATAACTCTTCTCAAACATCTGCAATATTGCACCACAATTCAATCTTTCCATACTGTGATACCCAAGCGTTTAATGTCTAGTTAGAAAAAGAAAAAAAGAGGTATGAACTGAACCGTTGCCCAGAAAACAAAAGGCAGAGCTGAGCATAACTGGCTGAAGTGAACCTTCACTACCAAGTAGCGTTTCCCTGCTGTAATTATTTTCTCATTAAAGCAAGTGTATGCAGAAAGAAAGATGCTGTTATTGGAGCAAATGTTTCACTTGCGTTTGTGACATAAAAATACATGCATCCAAATTGTAAAATGTATTAAGCAGAATGCATGATAATTTAAAAGTATAATAAGATTCAACCCAAGAAGCCTCTTTTCTTTATCCAACAAATATGCTTATAACACAACCGATCCACGATTTCAGAGATTTGTTCCCCTCAACAGAAATCTAGCATCCGGGACGAGCTCCAAGAGGGAAACGCTATGTTTTGATCTTGATTTCAGTGTGACTTGTAACCACACAAAATAATGTAGTATGAAATGGCGCTGGCCTCAGAAGTTACACTTTGCAGACACAACTTCAACATTACTGAGAAATCAAAAGTTTGACAGGTCTGCTGCTCTTAAGTTCCAGCTGGATAACTGCTGTTCAGGAGAGGGTTGAGTCTGCTTACCTCAGGCTGCCTCAGCTGGACTACCTCTGCTTTGGTAATAAGGTGTCCAAGGATGCTTTTCATCATCCACCGAGGTATCAGATGAAGCCACAGGGGAACTTAAACACAGGAAACATACCACTTCTTTCCTAACATGAATGTCTGCCTGTGACTGTGGACCCATTTCTAACTAAAAACAACTTACAGTTACCGTGGCTTCCATGCATTGAGACCAATTGAAACTGCTGTCACTTGAAATATCTGTAAATGGCAAATAGACCTTTCATATTAACGGTGCAGGTATGAGTGCGCAACTGAACCCACTGACCTTTAGATTAGTGGACATCTCCCTCCACCTCCTGAGCCACAAGGAAATCATCATGGAAAATGTGTTCAAACGGACCTACTACAAATGTGTAGTACAAATGTAACACATTTGTAGTAACCCTCATATTTTAATACATCCATCCATCGTCTACTGCTTATCCAGGTCTCTAGGGGCAACAGTCCCCCACTCTCATATGTATATTTAATGCATCTTTAACCCTTTAACAGTGGCGATTGCCGCAGATGCCCGTTACCTGCCCTTACTTGCCGTGAACAGCTGGTTAACACTGAGCGTATCACCACTGAGACATCTGATCAAACACACTTTGAATTACCGTAATTACGCGACCGTTTGTCCTATTAGAAAAATTCAAACGGTTTCTGAAAGCTAAGAAATTGCGCTTCACACCCAACCTAGGGTTAGTAGGGTAATTTTTGCAAACAGTCCGCAAATGGCGGCACTTTTGAAGTTAACCCTTTATTTACCACATATATGTTAAGTGCCCATTTCAAATATCTTTGTCGGGCATCTAAACATGAGGTGAGAGAAGTCACTGGCACCACAGCTGGTGTGATCCCATCAGAAGATAGTCTCTAGTTACACGTCTGCCTGTCTGTGCACAGATGCAGTAACAGAACTTGAGTAGTTGAAATCAAAACTAAGGCGGAGTTCAAAGATAGTTGTGGTCAAGCCACTGAGTGCTGAGTACATGTTAAATAATGCATTAATGTCTTATTGATGGGTCTCAAGGTCGTAGTTCCTGAGTCTGAAAAGTGAAGCTAGTGCACGAGTACCTTAACCTCTAAAACATCCACCAGTTTGCAAGTGACCTGTCTAAGGTTTGGTTCATGTCTATCCATTTATATGGAATTCTAACCTATATGGCAAACCCACGAGGAAATTCTATAACAGAAGTGGAAATGTATGCAAGAGGCTTGATATGGAAAGTAATCACTTTCAAAACTACACATGTGGCTGAAGTGCAGCCTCACTCCACCCCCTTAGTGGTTTGGCTTTTAAGTGGTAGATTTTAAAGGGCTAAAAGCTGGATTATTTCTGCTGAGCAGCAGGGGGCAACTCCTCTTGTTGCAGCCAAGTCTACGGGAAAGTGACCCTCGGCACCCTTGATCGATGACCTCAGTAAACACTGTCCTCATCAGTTTATGGGTTTCATTGCTAGTTTCAGGTCTTATTGAATAAAAGATTATGTTTATTTTGGTAATTATTGCCACAGTTAGCGAAAAAAACAAAGAATAAACCAGGGTATGCTTTAGGGTGAGCCTTGGATTGAAAAGTTCAAACAGTACGAGTACACAATGTCAGTCATATCTGTCCCGTGTTCATGACATCTGATGTCAAAAAGCTAAGCTGGTAACAGCTCAAGGCTCCACGACGGGACCTCACTAGCCAATGGGTGATGTCAAGGGGTCTTGACTAGTGGTCTGCTGTTAGGGTTCTCAGTCATTTCCCCTTCTCGCTCTCTTTTTTCATAGTGACTACTTCTTAAATTAGTAAGCATGAAAATTTTCCTTGTGCCAGTTGTATTTTTTCCAGGATTGGAGCTTCAACTTAACCCTTTCTGCAGTCTCCTCCTCCATCCTCCCTCCTGCCCGCTGCTCTTCCTGCATCATCAACCAGACCACATGCATAAAATGGCAGCAAAGCAGTTAGTCGGCGTGCTTTTGCTTCACTGTGAGCAGCCATTCTCCAATGAATCCAGTACTGTGTGCCTTGTCAGTGTTTACTAGTTAAACTGTACCTAGATTGTCTCCTCCTGGTGTTACTTTGTGTGCGTAGTAACACCAAACACTAGTCTCTGTTAGGGCTGCTTAGTGTTTTCAGTGTACCTGGAGACTGGGCCAGGGATTAGTTTTCCGCACCTGTCACACACACACAGGCAACTTTTATGTTTACAAATGTTGCTGTTTAGGAGGTGGAAATGTAGTAAATGTTACTGGTTTGGTTAGGCAATGAAGTTGGCGTAATCTGTGAGAATAACTCCAAGCTCTGGAGTCTCTTTTGGCTACATTTATTTCTCTGTTTTGAATAGCACTCATTGATCCTTTGTCCTCCTCTTTTGTGTGGTGTTTTCACTTAAAGATCTCAAGTTTCCCTTCATTCATTTCTCCCCAGTCATTAGTGTTGCTCATCTTTTCCCCGAGAAACCTGACGGTTGTAATGAAAGAACATCTTTAATGAAATCTGACTAAATAAGCTGCAATATGTTCACAATTTTAGTGTTTAAGATTACAGCATGGAAGTCAAAGCTCTTTGTTTCTAGTGTAACAAGAGAAAAACAATGCCAGTAATATTTGCGAGAACCTGACGGAAGCAGAAACACTCGAGGCTTCAGCTCCACCTGGGGACTACAACTACAGCTCACCGAGGCCAGCTTTTCCTACACTAAACAGCAGGATGTATTAAACAATACAGCTGTCTGCCTTGATCCACTCCAACGTTTGTCTCTCCT
>JASGAU010379833.1:12659-37884 GCA_030220045.1 Australoheros facetus
CCCCCAGTCTTGTTTCACCAAATGAGAATCAGATGTTTTGCAGAGGAAGTATGGACCCCCGCCCATCCTGCTTTGCAGGGGAGGTGGGATAGCATCTGTGTAATAACGTGCACACACTGACAGGAAGTTTAAAATTCCACCCAACTTCCATCGCTGGCCGGCAGCTGAGGCAGAAACCACGCACTGGTCCTGATCCATACAAACTCACACATTAGGTTTACAAATAAGCAGCGGCAGCATCCATTACCTATGGAAACTAATGCAGCAGGATTTACTTAATCAACCGTTCTTGAAGGAATGTCAAAAACGCGCTCACGAGGCTTAAAAATTTAGGACCAGGGCTTAGATGACATCCTCTGCTGCTGCCCTGCTGCCGCTCCGTCAAAAGCATGACTTCCCTAAACAAAGACAAGGCCCCTTTCACCCCGCAAATTCCTTGACAACTGCTGCAAGCTTCCTGCTGGCATTTGATATGCTCCATTTCATTCCCATGACCGAACTCCAGTCATGCCGAGGCGGTTGAAGGCTCGTCTCGCTGACACTCTGAAGAGTTTCTGCACTCCTGATGTTAAACTTCCCTGATCCTCTGAACCAGCGAGGGTGTCACAGCGAGTCAAATGTAAATTAACTTAAATTTAGTTTTGCTTTCTATGTCTCAAAGTGTGCACTAGCGAGTGTGTGTTTCTGAGTGCAATCACATGGGGAAGAGACAACGAGGAGCCGCTGTGGGTTATCGTGTGTAATTAGTTTTAACCTTAAGTGGTTGGGATGAAACATTTTCTTTGGATCTGAGGGATTTCTTCTTTTGGTTGAACCTTTTGAAATCTCTGCGGCTATCATCAGAAAAATGAAAAATTCCTCCTTTTTCAGTGCTTCACTCTCACTTAAGAAGGCCATATGTACCCGTCCGGTTTTGGACTCTGAACCGGTGACCCTGTCATCACAACCACACTCCTCTTGACTTATGTGTCGACAGTGATTCTGCACTGGCATCCCTTCTACAAAAAAACCCCCGAAACAGACCCCCCCCTCTCTTTGTCTCCTCGGCGGTGGGGGCAAACTCACCAAGCTGACTCTGTTTTTCCCAGCATGTGGTTGCCAGGTTGGACAGTTCCTGGTATTTCTCTGCCAGTTGGAGTTTGCCGTTATTAAGGCGAGGTCGCTGAGCGAGGCTCTCCTCGGCCAAACTCCGGTTGGAGGTCAGCATCGTCTCTCTGTCAAACTGGAGGTCCTGAAACTGCGAGGGGAAAGAAAAATAATAAGTGTTAAATTAGCTGCCATTTTTCCTCTTACATGCACAGACTCTCGTGACAACCAGCCATGGAACAGCTGTGCAGCAGTGTGGCTGCGCACAACATCGAACGTATTTGGGCAATGACACAATCCATGCAATTTTGCCTCTGACTTAAAACCCACTGTGGTGTGTATAAACCATCAAAATGTGAAGTGTGGACTTTCTGCTGTAATTCAAAGGGTTTAACAAAGTATTCCGTTTACTGTTTAGGAATTACGGCCATTTTTATACACAGTCTCCCATTTTCAGAGGCTCAACAATAACTGGACAAACAAACATTTTAAATATAAGGATGTTTTTAATGCTTGGATGAAAATCCTTTGTATCCGATGTTCCTAAAACAACGGATACACACACCCTGATAATGATACACCTACCCCCTCGAATGTTCTTGACTTGGTCTGATGTGAAACAGATTTTTTTTAAACCATGGAAATAATTCTGGGATCATTCACCTTAGTCGTCTTCTGTGGGCCTTTTGGTGCTGCTGATCTGGCTTTTTAAGAATGCATCAGACTGTTGGTGTGGCCACTCCATCTTTAGCCCTCTATGACAGGTTTATTTTGGTTCTTCAGTCTAACGATGGCCTCCTTCACTTACCTCTAGACCTCATATTGAGAGTTTCAGGGAACAGCAACCAAATGCAAGTTCAACACCAGGAATCAGCTTAATTTGTCATGAATTAACAGAACGAGGGAGCTGGTCTCCCTTAGCCATGATGTTGCTTGGGGGCCAGTAGTCCGATTACTTTTGAGCCCCTGAAAATGGAAGACTGTATAAAAATGTCTGTAAACAGTTAAACCAGTACATTTGAATTAAAGCTGAAAGTCTGCATTTCAGTCACATCTTGATTATTTCTGCACAATTTTGTTAACGTCTTTCATTAAAAAGAGCATTTGACATTTCCCTAATGACCATGTTTTCTTGATTAAAATAATAAAAAATGAATTTATTCTTGGACTTTAACTGTTCTCGTCTAGATTTTTTTTTTTTTTTTTTTAAATGTGTGCATTTACTTTTTTCCTGAACCATTTCCTTGTGCTTTGAGGGAAAGACAGGCTCAGCCACTAACAACAATCACCAATCAATCACAAATTCACTGAATGGCTACTGGTAAAAAAAAAAAACAATACAGTATAAAGAAAGTGTTCCTTTATATTCCTATGACATCATGAAAATTGTGACAAATATAAAAATCCTGTTTGCAGATGTAATGTTGAAGGTAAATGAGGAGGGGTGGTAAATACTGTCACTGAACCATAAGACCACCATAAATTATTTAAATGAAAGCCACTCCCTTTAAGTCTGGTCCCAGCAATAGCAGCTGGCGTCTCAAACACAGACACAATGCCACTTTGTGAGTTTCACAAAGTAAAAATGAATCAATCTCGGCATTCCCGCGACTCTCTTTTTGCTCAATTGCTTTCTTTCAGCGGTCTGTCTCTTTGGGCCTGAAGCCCATTTCATTGAGTCCATGTTGCACGGTGCATCTGTCTCACATTTTCCGGGTCATCAAAAGGATGTTTGAGTCTCAAGTTGGGAAAAATTTGCAGAATTTGCCCTGCAGTTAAAAGATGGACGACCGCCTGAGCTGCAGAAAAGGATCATCTTTTCATCCATTCATTCTCAATAAAAATAAATAAATAAATAATGCACCTCATTTCACAATCACACCCCAATAACGCTCCTTCCTTAAACAGGAATCCAAACGGATGCATTTCCTGCCTCAGCTGGTCCTCTCAGTTTACCGAACAACCACTGCTGCAGTCCTCAGTGAGGGAGCGCTTTCTGTACTTTGATGCACGAGCTGGAAACGAGGGCTGGCGGTGTTTACCGGCTCTGACAAATGACACTTTAGAGTCAGGAGTTATGCACTGGGAGAAGACGAGACGATGCATTGTTGGTGTTTTCTGCCACGTGAACTGCAATAAAAAGATGTTGCTGTTGTCTTAAATGAGGCTCAAGATGCCAATTTAACACTCAGCCTCTGAAGAAATTGAAGGCCTAAAAAGTCTTTTCCATGAAAGAGAATTCTTCATGCAACACCAAGTATGTGCTACCCTGCCAGAAATGAAGGAGTGCTGTGCTGACAGTCTGCCTTTGCAAAGGCAGCTTGTGTGATTTGGGAGGAGGTTAAAGGAGATATGAACAATATTTTTATACTAATAATGGATCAAATGACAGTGTGTAATGTGGCGTCGCCCCCTTGCAGATTTTGTGAGCCCACTGCGAGTTTTCACCCACTCCTCTCAGAGCTTTATATCTTCTTCTAGCTCACTGTGTTTGGCCGTCTAACCTGAAACTGTTCTGTCTGGGGTGGGGTGGGGGTGTCACAGCAGGCATCTGTGCTAATCTCCACATGCAGGAGAAAAATGTGAACTAACACTGCTTGATTATGAAAAGAAAAAAAAATAAAATCATAATGCCATTATTTTGTAATTTATTCATTAACTTGAAAAAATGCCATGGATTTAATGAACTGTAAAAAACAAAACAAAAACAAAAATTTTTTTTTTAAAAAGGGGACAGCAGGGCAAACAATTCAAAAGGTTCACCAACCAACACGCTACCACGTATCTGGTTAAGCGGTCCAAGAGGCGGCTGCACGGCGACAGCTGCACGTGCAAACTGAGCCGTCCAATTTGGTGGCTCGCGGTGGTGACATGCAGCAGACTAGGGCTGCAGCGATTTATCGATGTAATCAATGACGTCGACTACAAAATTTAGTCGACGTGGAATTTCTACATCGAAGCGTCGTATTTTAAAACCCATCTATTTGCAACTGCAATACACTACAGGAAGATATGGGCGCAGTATTGCCTCCGTGGTCTGCCAATAACAACAGTACCAACAAAAAAAGAACATAACAAAATAACATGGAACAGAGAGGAGGGTGGAGAAAACATACATTTGATTAGTTTCAAACCGGTATTTTTATGGGTAATTATTTTAATTGTGAGAAGAAACAACAAGGTGATGTTAACAGGTGGGCAGGCTTGAAATAATCGTTGACTAATCAATAAAATAACAGATTATTTGACTACCAAAATAATCTTTATTTACAGCCCTACAGCAAATTTGGGTATATTTAAAAAAATGCTGTTAACACAATGGATCATATCAGAGTAGCTACATCCATCTTTTATATTGACTATGGTTCCTTGTAGAGACGATGGCTATGTTCAGTCAACTGAGCTGCAGTGTTTTGGGTCTGATTTTTACACTGTTCATGGTCCCAACGCTCTTCAGAAAACACCAAGAGTTACAATCCAAACTTCTCTGGTGGTATTAGTGTAGGATTTAATGCGTTTAACCATGCAACATACATTTGGTTACCGACAGAATTACATCGGTACTACCGAATACTGATTCACATGAAATGAATCAGGGACAAATTTCAGTACCAGAGCACATCTGGGTTAGAGAGACCATGTGATGTCACTCCTGTGATACGCTGAAGAACAACAAACATGCGTCAATGGTGGCGGCAAGCCAAAAGTAATCTCAAGTGTGGTTACACTTTCCAAAACTCAATGCAGACAACGCTCTCTGCAGCATTTGCAGCACAAAATGCAAAGCTGGCTCTGGCAGCACGTCTAATCTGAGGAAACACCTGATCAAATGCAAAATATACCTAAAAGCTGATGAGTGTGCCGCATCTGACGGCCCGAAAGGTGAACCCATGGATGCCAATGATGACGCTTTAAAGGAGACATCAGCATCTTCAGATAATTACCTCCACCAAGGAGGTTCCGTTTTTGGTAGTACTTGTGTGCGTGTCATTCTGTGTGTAAACACGACATCTCAAACGGTTTTGAATTAATTCTGATGAAACTCTGTAGGGGTGCAGAGTGGGGTGATATTAACGATCCATTAAAATTCAACTTAATGATTTAGTGGTCAAAAACTGACAAGTGTGATGTTTATTGTCAACATATAGAAAATACCATATAAACATGTCAAATATGTAAATTTGACCTCTGACCTCTCGTTCAAGGCCAACAGATTGATTTGAAGGTCAAAGTGATAAAAATGATATATAGAGCTATTTAATAAAACTGCTTCTTACTGCTGTAGTTAACATATAGGCATATAGGGAATGCTATATGGGCCCATTATAGTTTGCATCCAAATGTCACCTTTGACCTCACGTTTACATTTCACACCTGCCTTTCTTTCAAGTTGACCCAAAAACATTTTATCTTTAAAGAAACTTCAAGAGAATGAGCAGCCTAGTTAGCTAGAAATATACTGTAGTATAATATTATATAATAGGCTCAAGTTATAGGTGTCCAGTTAAAAATCAGTACCTATTACCCATTACCTGCTCCAACATGTTTGTGTAATTAAAGTAAACTGTCATGCTACTCTTTTCTGATTTTATTCTGCGCTACAAACTTCTTAATGTTTAAAAAGAAAGAAAAGAAAATGAATATATACAAAATATAATACTGTTCCCTTAGGAGGAAATACTGCCCAGAGAGCAAGCTGCCTTGGTGGAGGTCTCTGCTCTCAGAGTGCTTCTTGTTAGGTAACGTTTATTGACATTTTAAGCATTTTTAGACTGGCTGCACTGAAATTTCTTCTCAGCATGCCATTTACGGTAAACAAATGCATTATGTGAGAAATCTTATCATTTAACTGTGACTAATAACATAATATTTAATGCTGTAGTATGCAAACACTGTGACAGTGACGTCAACATCACAGACATTAGCGACCAAGGACGCTGGTGCGGTGCGTAAATTAATAAGAAAACATTTCAGCTGAGAAGTACTGACTTATACTGTAAGAGAAAATTTTGAATTTACTATTCAAAATAACGAGTGAAGTACCAAAAAAAAAGTAACCAGTGCAGGTCCGTATCGTGCACTCCCAGCATCCCAGGAACTGAGGATGCAGCGAATTAAGGCTCATTTTCAGCAACAACAGAGAAACCAGTGTGTGTTTTAGTATAAACAGATATTGCTGATAACGCTGCATCCTTCCGCTTCTCTCCTTCTTCACGTAAAGATGTGCACACTTTGCTGTTTTTGTTATCAGATAACTGTATGGGCATGATGCTGCCCATAAAAGCTCATACAAACAAGTGTTTCTAACCCGCTTCTCATCACAGCTAAAGTCCTGATTTTAATTACCCAACAAAAACATCTTTCATATTTTTTTTATTTTTTTTCCAGCTATATTCACATGTTAAATGACCACTTATACAGAAGGTCTGAAGCTACATGGTGGCAGCTACACTTACTACATTTCCACCGCCGAGGTGCCGGTGCTCGTGTCGGTTTCAATGAACTGGCGAAACACTTAAGAATGGACCTGTGTTTCTGTGATATGAACTGATAGAAAGCAGCAAGTTCAGCCTTAGGGCACAACCGAATTCACAGCCGTGAAAATCACATCACTTTTCTCGTGTAATACACACCATGCAGTGAAATAGTGGTAAAAAAAACTTTACGTTGATATGGCAGAGTCACGCCCTTCTGCCGCTTGCGTCATGCGTTCTTGGTTCGAGACCAGCTAGCTTGCGGGGCTGAGTTGAACCCGCTTTTCGGCCGAGCGCCGAGTGCGATCGCGGTGAACGGTTCAAATACTGGCACCGGCACCCGGTCAGTGGAAAAAGGGCCACTGATGCTTCATGGTCGACGGCTCTTTAGAGATCTACTCCAGTTATGTACGTCAGCCTTTTCATCACAACAACTTTCTGAGGAACAGGAGCTAAAATTAAGTGTTTATATTAAACAATAAAAGCCTGCGAACCAGTTCTAGTAGCACCCCCAAAATAACCCGATGAGCTGGTAAATGGCCAGTTCACCAGATATTGAAAAGCCCTCCAAAGTGTTTGAATTTTAAATACAACTAGACACCTGTTTATTTTGATCCTATAACTCATGTACTGATATCAATGCTTTTTAAAAAATCTCTGCTAAAGATGGACCACAGAGCAGAGTGTTTATCGTGCAGGATTTGTATGTATTCAGTCTAATTTAGGGGGAAATCTCTGTCAAATAATTCTGTCTGAACTGCCATAAAAAGCAAAATGAGGATTACAATTCAAACTTTACCTCATCACAGAACTATAAGGACACTTTATGAGAGCAGTTCACCTTGAAGACCAATTCCTTAGCTCACAGTTTTAAACAAAGTCATCAAGTCTGCACCAAAATTTAATGGTTACTCCTTCACCCACGCACCACCTCTCCACCAAGTTTCATGCTGAGCAGATTTTGAATAATTTTACTGACAGACAAAGAAAGCTAAACAATGAATTTACTTGATGCTCAGTGCTTGACAGCTTCCACACACATTTATTTCCACACCATAAAACCACCCCCCAAGTCTTCAGCTCACTGTGATTCTCACATTCGTGAGGGTGACCGGGAAGATGACCTAGATTTGAAGTTGAGAGGTCACACGAGGTCTTTACTTGGTTTCGCCTCCAGGGATCAATTTTCTCAATCTGCAAGATTAAGGAGCCCAGCAAAATGGGAAGATCTCTTGACGCCCCAAACTGAAATCAGAACATGTTATCATGAAGTGCAGCTGAAAATACAACAGGGCACGCAGCTTGTTGTGTACCTGCTTATAAATAGGATGGCCATGTATCCCATTTCCCGCGGGACTGCACGGCATTTTTATCCCATGTCCCCTCGTTCAAAGTGAACACGCCTCGTGCATAACAACAACTAATAGAACAGTTTCAACAATTGCGGAACCTTTAATAACGTGCATCAAGTTTTAATATTTAGCTGTACACACACACATACAGCTTTAGTAATGTGTCCACAAGATGGACTAAGATACCTCTAAACAGAGAAAGTTGATAACTTCCCGTCAAGATAGCCTTTATCTCTGACTGGGGTTTTAGGTTTTGTTGAGTCAGCTAACGCAAAGAAAGCCTGGCTTTGTTGAACTTCGCTCGTAGAACGCCCCTCGGGTCCCACGCGAGCGCCGCCTTTGCCCCACATTTATCCTGAACAACAGAGTTTTCATGATCCTGAACCATCGGCTACTTCAGCGATTTAGATAACATTCCTCACCAATGGAGGTTAAAGACACAGCACGCGGTCATTACAGCGCGTGTGAGCTACAGTTCATGTTTTGATGTTATATCAGCTTTCCAGTGAGTCGCTACGTTGCCGTCACATCGTGTCAGCGATTTCTGGCACGTCTACCATCAGCTGCGCGGCTACAAGTCCAAACATCTTTGCAGTCGCTTCTCCTTTATTTCATACAGCCAGCCTACCACAGCCAGTGCTCCGATACCTGCTGAAGATGTCAGAAGCTGTTATGTATCCCTCAGCGGAGCATTACACGGCTCGTGTTCAAACATGCATCACAACAAAAGAAAAGCAAGAACAAAAGAGGAATGAACGGCTGTCACAGATGTGCACCTGGACTAATGTAGACTGGTAAGCGCTCAACTGTTTTCTTCAAACTTGAGCTCTGCGTTATTATTATCATTAAGTAATGACATACATGGGTGAAGCAGCAACCTAGCAAAAACTGCAGTTCCCCTAACGGCCACTTGAGGCTGCCTCCAAAAGCAACTATCCCCATTTCCTCCCATGTTTAAATGCCCAACTCTACAGCAGAAATAAACATATTTACAGCCTGGTGGGGGTCTATGACAGCTCGTAGCAAGATTTTGGTTCCATTATCCCAACTGACTCAAAGCTCCAGGTTTTAAGTATCAAATCTTTCACCCAGAGCCAGGCCCACAGTGATGCTTTTCCTGTTTCTAATGCTGTGACTCTCAGCTTCTCCTGTCTCAGTCATACTGTGTTTATGCTGCTACGGTCCAGAGGTTTGCTAACAAAATGTAGAATGATTGCATTTCTTCATTATTTAGCTCCATCGATTTAAGCACAATTACAGTGTTTGAGGATGACTAATCCACAATGGTTACATTTCAGTGCACACACACTGTTGTTATTACCCCGCCCGTGGCTGTGAAAAAGCCCTGCAATTCTATAGCTGCTGAATCCCAACTGAGTCGTTTCTGTTTGAGCAACCCCGAGGCAAAACTCATCCAAATGGGGCCCAGGAAAAAGAAGTCTGGTTACAACTGGTGTATCTCTCTCTGTGTGAGTGTCTGATTCATTAGAGCCTAATATATCAGCCTGGTCTCACAGCAAAAGAAAAGAAAAGAAAAAAACCCCTCACCATTTATCCAAGTTGGGACTGACTCTAGGACTACACTGACTTGTGGCCCCGACGTAGGCGGGTTAACCCTAACTGAGTCATTTTTATGTCCTAAACCTAACCAAGTAGCTTTGATAGCCAACTCCAACTCAGTTGTTTTCACGCCTCGATTATGCTTCCAACGTCTGTGAGTCTGCTACGGTCAGCTTGGGTCAGACTGATGTAAATTCTGTCATCAGAAATTGCGGCCGTCTGCGTGCCTGCCCGTTTTTTTGTGACTTGTCCGTAAAGAATTTACATTACAATACACCAAATATGCACGCACCCCAGGCAGCGGCCTTCAAAGTAGTTTAACAGGAGCGACTGCTCGGTCATCGGGTGTCCAGCTGTCCACAGCAGAGCATATTTTGTGCCTGAACCTAAAAGTCAGAGTTTTAGCCCCTAATTCTAACAGAGTAGTTTCCAATGATAACTAAAAGTTTACTTTAGTTCGATAAGTCGTTTAATTTTACTATTCTTAATACTTTTTAAGTGTTAAACTCTGTGTTGCGTGAGACTTGAATGGTGGTCTCTGGTGTGAGCTGTGAATGAGTCATTAAACCAACCAACCCACCCACCCAGCCTCCAAATGCTGACTTTTTTGCCCTTTTAAAAGGGGAAAAATATTAATGTCATATACATGGACACAAATCATTACATACAAGACCGATCGGATGTCCCGGGGAAATAATGTTGGGAAATCTGTGTTCAGAAACACCAGTCAATAGATTACTGATGGTGATTTTTTTGAGGAAGTGCTGTGAGACTGTGCTGAATATGAAGCCTTACTGAAAGCCAGGGTAGGGTAAGAAGCTGTTGGTGAGCCTCGTGTACACCTAACTGATGGAAACATGACTCTGTGTGTGTGTGTGTGTGTGAGAGAGGAAGAAACACAGATCTTTGTGGTGTCGCTTGACACCACAAAGATCACTATGTAGAGNCCTCCCTGAAGTGCAGAGTGGGGCGCGTGTAAATCCCTTAAGAAAATGTCCTTTTTTTTTTTTTAACACTTCCACACAAATTCATACACACACCTATAAACACGACTTGACGTGTTTTCTAAAGATCGGCTACTACTCCTCAATTCGGCATTAATCCAATACACCAAGCTGCAGTAAAAGTACGCTTTAATGAACTATTACCGCTGGTCTACAGTCGTGCCTTCTGAGCGAAACGACTGAGCATCTCCAGTTTCAAAAGTGGGAATTTTATTCGAATATGTGTCGTTATATTAAATGAAGCCGAATTAAACAGCAGATAATCACTTTAATTGTTCTCTGAAAGTCACCTTCTGCTTGGTATTTAAGGTCCTCGGGCGAATGAAGTAACTGTCCAATACGATATTTTCTTAAATGGAAGCTCGGAGCGAGGACTCAAACCACATTACGGCGCGTATGTGGGGGGGCTTCAAGACCACGATATGAAGCTTCCTGTCCAGTGAGGAGGCTCTCAGACTAAAATAAATCACTTCTACGAACCAAACACGGAGACGTCTCAGAGTTTTACCTTCTCTTCACTAATTAATCATTTACCGCAAATATTAGGAGTGCGGGGTTTAATGGGAGCGAATTGGAAATCCGACCACTCGCCACGCAGACAATCGATGAGCCGTGCACTGAAAGCGGGGTTCTTTTACACACTGCACAGCAAACGTGAGGACCACAAACACCAGAACCTTCAGCATTAAAAACAAACGAACCCAAAAAACTCTGTTACAAAAGACTAAACCAGAGGCACGGCTAACGAAGCGCCAGCACAGAGCAAATTCCTCTCGGCACTTTGGCTCTTGGGGGAGCACGGAGGATCCCTACCTTCTCATTGAGGCGAATGATTTGGTCCATTTTGTCGTCGCTTTGTAAAAGCTCCCTCAGCTCCGCCGTGCTGAGCGCCCTGTAGCCGTCAGGACAAGTGCTGCCCTCCTTCAAGTTGGACATTTTATTCCTTGAAATTGCGACTGAACGCGGTCGGGAAACATAAAGTCCGCACAGCGTTTACATCTCTGCTCACATTGGAATGCGCTACAGCGACCGTCCCGCACGCCGCGTCAACCGCGCAACCGTTACGCTTCCTGTCAACTCCTTCAAAATAAAACACCTTCGTCTCTTACATCAGGGGCGTTTACAGAGGGGACACATGGGAGCCCCACAGAAAGTTAGAATAATTAAAAGTACATTCTGCTCAAGTCACTGTGCTATTCCGAAAACAAAAACAACCCCACTTTACATATTTTACAGCCATTTACGCATAGTACAGTCAGATGTAGTTGTAAAAGTGCACAAATAACTGTCTTAGATCGCAAAAGAGGCAATCAAGGTGCTTTATATTGTAAGTAAAGACCCTACAATAATTACAGAGAAAACCCAACAGTCAAAACGACCCCCTATGAGCAAGCACTCATGATAGGAACCCCACCAGCAGCCTAGGCCAATAGCAGCATAACTAAGGGATGGTTCAGGGTCACCTGATCCAGCCCTAACTATAAGCTTTATCAAAAAGAAAAGTTTTAAGTCTAATCTTAAAAATAGAGAGGGTGTCTGTCTCCTGAATCCAAACTAGGAACTGGTTCCACAGAAGAGAGGCCTGAAAGCTGCCTCCCATTCTACTCTTAAGTATCCTAGGAACCACAAGTAAGCCAGCAGTCTGAGAGCAAAGTGCTCTATTGGGGTCATATGGTACTATGAGGTCTTTAAGATAAGATGGGGCCTGATTGTTCAATGTGAGGAGAAGAATTTTAAATTCAATTCTGGATTTAACAGGGAGCCAATGAAGAGAAGCTGAATACAACTGAAACGGAAGGATTTAAATATGAACTACAATACTAACCACAAACAGAAAACAAGATTTCACAAGGTAGCACTAACTAAAACTGAGAATGTAATATACGTAATATGTAAATAAACGTAATATGTAAATAAACAACTAGCAAATATCTGCTACATAAAAGAATAACAAAACTCAAAAGGAACTCAGCTAACACCATAAACACAGGAAACCAAGCTTGATTAGAAATAAAGCAAAGCTGAAAACAATGAAACCCAAACATTAATGAAAAACTCAAAGCTCAGGCACAAAACCCAATGTCCATGTCATATACAACACTGGTTTACAAAATAAAAGATTTCTGTTTCCTTCCAAGTGTGCGGCATCCAAACACAAAGCTTTATGGTTAGAGTGAATTCAAACAGGATATTACCGGAAGCTCACGCACCCAGAGTTCCCATCCACGCCAATCCTGCCTCTTCCTCTTTTCATGGATTATGTAAAATATCGATCTAAGGAAGAACGGTTTGGCCTTAGGTTTAATCTGATTAAACATGAACTAATTTAAGAACACATAAGCATGCCCCACGTCCTACAGGAAGTGTCTCCTGTGTGGCGTGTTTAAAGTTCATGTGTCGTCACATGACGTTTCCCCAATAGCAGGAGGACCTTTTGGTAAGCCTTTTTTTTTATTCCATTTAATTTTGCTTTATTACATTTGAGACATTTTATTTACATTTGGTATCTTTGATACCTACTTTTAATCATATTTTACTAATTTTTAATTATTTTTAACTTATATTAAATTTACATTTTCTAATCATTGAGGTCCATTATTTAAATTTATCTATTTATTGGGCACTTTTCTTTTGTGCAGTTTTTACCTTATTGATCTATTTTTGTTGTATTTTATTATATTGACTTATTCTGTTTAATTTGTCATATGTTGTGTTTAATGTTTTGGCCATGTACCACAGAAATTTCCCATGTTTTGGAATAACTTAAGTATATCTTATCTTACATTAGCACAGTTGCCTAACCCTGTAGCTTAAAGCTGCGGTAGGCACCGTATTGTTGGCTTTGGGTAGCTGTTTTTTTCATGTCCAAACGATTACGATTCAGCAGTTTAGAAACTTAAAGGAATTTCCAGTTTCCACAGCTCACTGGTACTGATGACTTGAGGCTTAAAGGCAAATAAAAACAAAAAGTAATGCTCTAATAATTCAAATCAATACACTAATGCATCCGATACACAGTAAATGTCAAGAAACAGCGGCATGCACACACACTGACAGGCTACAGTAAACAAAAGGCCAGAAGTGAGGCTGTAAAAGATGGACGTAACCTCAAAACTCAAGCTGACAGTTTTGATCATCTTGGTAATAATCCTGATCCTGATAATCCTCCTCTCTGACTCACTGGATGTCCAAAATGTACATAATGAACTTTGTGTTTTATTGAATATGACCTCACACAGTGACTGAGTCTTCTATACAACCAGAGCAGTCGCCCCCTGCTGGACATTAAAAAGAATGCAGGTGTGAGGCACTTCCATGCTGGCTTTGCTTTTTGAGACCTGGAAATTACGTCCATCTTTTACTCCATCAGTGATTCGGACCTCTTATCAGCTCAGGTGCGGCTGCTGGGGTAAAATCCTTAATAATATTTCAGCTCAGTTTTGTTCAGCTGGTCTGAGAGAGAACAAGACTCCTGCATCTCCTTAGAGCTTTTAGGCTTCAGACGATTTATCCATGACAGGAGACGCTGTCGAGCAGAATTGAGCGGTATAAAGAATATTCCAGGAAAAGCTCAGATAAGACCGGCTTAGCAGAGGAGTTTCACCTGGGAGAGCGGGCTGGATCCGGTTTGCATAGATTTCTGCCTGTTGCACCTTTAACTGCAGTTTGTTTACCAGAGCATGGAGTCTCCCTAAGCCAAACACAGCGCACCTGGCATCCACAGATACTCCAGAGAGCAGGGATTCATGATACAGTACAATCAATATATGGCCTTTAAATGATTAAATGAAAGCAGAATTGCAATAAAATAGTGAAGGCATTAAAACTACATTTTTGGCACACAGCCTGGATATCAGGCAGTTAATGGCCACCTTATCTCTTTGTTCAGACAGACACAAGCACTGCATGTAGAAGTGTGGCCTCCTCATTAATTTTAATGAGACCTCTGCATTGGAACAGCAGAGAGGTGCAGATGCATTGAGATCTTCCAGAAAAAAACCATAGCAGGGTGGTGCTGCAAAGAAAGCTGGCTTAAAATTTGTAGCCATGCAACCCGAGAACACCCAGAAACACTTAATGATGGTTCTTTGATTCTTTTTTTTCCAGGAGCATGAGTGGGTGGCCACTCTATGTTTGGTTGACAGGTCCTGTAAGATGAAAAGATATTCTTAAACAAAGTTAATCATGTGACCACAAACTGGCTACCACAGTGGGAACTCTTGTAGGAACCTGCACACAGCTGCTTTGCCCAGTAATCCAGCCATCAGCAGATCTTACAGCACTATTGATTTACTTAATCTGCCCCGTGTGCTGAGTTTGAAGCTCATCTGTCATGGCCTGCCAGTTCCAGCCATCCCTCTTTCCCTTCCTGGCAGCATGTGGCAGGTATTGTCTCTCCAGGAGGTCCTGCCTGAGGTGTGGCTTCAGTAGCTGCACACCTGTTCTGAACTTCCTCTTCACCTGCTTGGGATTTAAAGAAAAAGCCTTTCCATTAGTGCCTGCCATATTATTGTAACTGCTTACCCCAAGACATGTGAACTAACCTTGGACTCTTGCCTTTCCTCCTGGTGTATTTGGCCAAAAAACTCAGGTGAAAGAAGGAGTTGGAGATTCCCAGAAGAGGGAAGCTTACCCAGGGAAACCTGCCTGCCCTGGGACTACCCTCTTATCCCCCCCACCCATTATAAAGGGTAGACCCTTACCTGAAGTAACTTACCTGGCTGGCTGCTCTGGCCAGCCCACTCGGATCTTTCCTATCCTGCTCGCTGCACTTTCTTGTATCCTGGTCACCTGTTATACTTACAGCCTTTAGATAAAGCAGGTCTGCCTTTGGGTCCACCTGTTCTGGCTCATTATGACACCCTCATTTATGTTTTGATAAGTTAAAAAAAAAATGTTGTTTCCTGTTTGCAGCACTTTTGATTGTACATTTCTATCTAAATTCAGTTCTGACACTGAGGTTTTACGACAGTTTTACTTGCTGTTTGTACAGCCACAAGTTTTCTGAGGCGTTCTGGTATTGCAGGCAGTGACTATAAATACATTTATCAATAGCTTTCCTTTTTTGAAATTTTTATCATTTAATATGATTAAATAAATATGATTTGTTAATATAATTCAATATCGACAGTGGTTAAGCTTATCTGAGTTTATTTTTAATCCAAAAATGTCTTTTTTTGTCTCTGTGAAACTAGCGCCTTTAACGCTGACTTAACTTCCGTTTTAGACCTTTCAACATAAAAGCTCCTCATTTGGAGACAGCGCTAACGCTTATTTTTTCTATAAAAATATAATATATACTTTTATATAAATATAATATGAAAATATATACATGTCACTGACCAGATAATTAAACTTAGAATTCATAAAATTAATCAACCCTATTTATAATTTATAAAGCTATATCTAAACTTTTAATAAAGAATTTATACCACACTGTAAAGTAAATGTGAGCAGATAAAAGTGCTTGTCAACATCACAGCTATAAATCCTCCTGTGGGCACACAAGTGAAAAAAGGAGAATGTGAAAATAAAACAATTTTATAATTATAAAATGTGTTTGTAGATTTGTTAACTGTAACTTGACTAATACCGCACACTTTATAATAACTGCATGGGAGCTTATAGTGAGCAAACCAGTTTAATTCATCAGGAAGAACTGTTTGATCAAAAAAGTACTTTTTAACCTTTAACTCTGATTTAACAGAGTCATTAAGGGTTAAATGAAGTAAAAAGCCCGATGATAGGCTGTCAAAAACATTTTTTTTTCTCTCCAGGTATAGTGTAAATTAAAATAAACAGCCTATCAGATGGCTGTGAAGTTCCTGTACGATGACCTGAAAAGCTAGAGAAATGCTGTGCTCACTACTGCCCCTAGAGGCAGTAGAAGAAAATGATGCATGTGATTAGAGCCATGGCGACTGAAGCTGTGCCTCTGTATGTCGACGCCTTTTAATATATTTGCAAACCTACTTTGAGTGCATGGACGGGGATGTTTTATGCTCTTGTTGTAAAGTACTGTGCAATAGTCTTGAGTCAGCCATCATTTCTTCATGTTTTGCTTAGAAAATAGGAAATAGATGCAGGGATTTATTGAAACGTGCAAACATACATGGAAATTCAGCATATAAGGCAAAAATGGAGTTTGTACAATTCTAATGAGCTTGAAAGTTGATATTTGGTTTTACCACCTTTATTCTTCAGCACAGTCTGAACTCTGAGGCAGCACTCTGCTGATTTCTTTAAGTAGTCTTCAAAAATAGGCTTCCAGGCTTCTTGAAGGACATTCAAAGCTCTTCTTTGGATGTTGGCTGCCTGGCTCTGTAAAGATGATCCCACACTGCTTCAGTAATGTTGAGGGCCAGGCTCTGGGGAGGTCAGTCAAAGCTTTCCAGGTTCACAGTGGATCAAAATCTGCATTCATTATTCCTTCAGTTTTAACACTGCTGGCTGAAATGCAGCCCTAAGCTATGACAGAGCCTCTTCCTTATTATACAGTACTTAAGGTCTGTTACAATAAAATCGGTGAGCTGTACCCAGCGCCCCTGTAAACCAGGCAGTCACAGTGATTGACTTGCACCTTTTGAATGGGGAGTTTCAGGACGAAGGTTGCTAGTCCCAAAGTGCAGAGGGTTTAAAAACTGCTTTTTTCCAGCAGCCTTCAGTCAGATGAACAAATCGTAGCTTTGCTACATGATGCTGTGTGTTATTTTATTTCTTTATTTATTTTCAGTCGTACAGTGTTAGAAGAACTTGAATTTCCAACCCCACACACATATTTCAACTATGCATATGAATATACTGCAATTGGTCACTTAAAGGTCAGGACTTCCCATATTTTTAATAATTTCTTAGAAACTGACAGCAAACACAGGCACTCCAGTAATAAAGAAAAGACCTGAAACATGAAAACATTTATTATCAAGCTGTCCTGCATGGATGCACTGACTATGATTTTTCTGGGACAAACAATAACTGCTTTCTATCTATGGCCGGATTGTCCTTGACAAATTTTCTTCAAACCGCAAAAAAGCGCAAGAGCTTTGTCCACTGAAACCACTGAAGTTTATGTGTAAAACCACTGTTTGGCAACAAAGGGAGCAACAGTCAGCAAAAGCAGCGATGTGAGTCTGCTGCAGCCAACTGTAATGTCAGAAACAAAGTGAAACCAAACCAAACTCATTTCCTGACTCCTCAAAAATCTAAAGTGCTGTCAGAGTGGTCAAACTGGGGGACTTGGAGGGTGAAAGAAAGAAGTACTCACATCAAAATGATGTAAAATGCAAACACAAAACAGTGAATAAAGTAGACTGCATTTAAACCTTTTGTTTGAGGCATTATTGGTTAAACGTGCCAAAATAAAAGGACTCCTGACTGTGACTTGTGATATTTATATATGTATTACTGATTTTTCAGTGTTCATGTGGTATGTTGCTGATGTATTTGGGTGCAATTAAGCCAGTTTTAACCACAGTAAGATACAAAACTATGGTTCATGCCCCTCCAAAGAGTCACACAATAAATCTGAGGGGTCCTGATATGGTTAATGATGCAGGAAAGAAGAAAATACAGAAAAAAAAGGGTAAGTTTAGTTAATTTTTTGAGCAGTTTATAAAGAAATGAGGGGTGGGTCAAGACTTTATGTACTGTATTTTTTTTTGTTGCCTGGTTTGAAAAAGCTTCATCGACTCACTGCACCATCTTCTGTTAAAAATTGGTATTACATGAAAGTACAGCCTGACTTTTGCTGTATGATAAATGGAAAATGACTGCCAAGCAAGCTAAGAAAGTAATAAAGGGAACTCCCTCTATTGAGGTTGTGCAGGAGTTGATGAGTAACATAAGTTGTGCATCAGCAGATATGAAACATAGCTATAAAGAACTGCGCAAATGTGCTCCCCCAGGGAGTGAGATCCATCGCAGAGCTGACACCTGTGACGCTGTATCAAAAATATTCTTGGAAAATGCATCCACTTATCTTCACAACAAGGAAAACAAACATGTCCGGACAGAGGATTACGTCTGGCCTGAGTCTGGTTCTGTGTTTTCATCAGCTTCATAAACCACAAGCAAGGGCTCTCAAAGAAGCTTAAGCTCTGCAAGCGGTTCAAACATTAAGTCACGTCAGTCAAGCCTTTCCTCCGTTAGGAGACAGGAAGCTGCAGCAGAGGTAGCTGCCACGCAGGCTGCTCTAAAGGTCCTGCAAGAGATAGAAAGTGAACAACAAGAACTTGTAAACCTTGAAGAAGAAGATAGAAAGAAGATTGCATTACAAGAGGAAGAAAATGTTATAAGAAAGAAAGCACTGGAAGAGAAATGCAGACAAATAGAGTGCCTTCAGACTGTTAAGAAGTTGAGTGTGGCAAGGGCATGGCTGCAAGTTTATGAACAAAAACAAGCTCAGATGAAGAAATAGCAGATTTGCTTCATAACTCTTCAGCTGAGCAACACCGATCGACAGGAGCTAAAGGAAGTCCTCATGAGCATCCTGTGACATACCAAGCAGACAGTGCCACAGTCCTTGCTGAAGCAATAGCAGAGTCTATTAATGTAAGCCGTCTTCCAATACCTGAACGTTCTGTTTTTTACTGGAGACCTGCCAAAGTACACAAATTCAATGAAAAATCAGTTCAAGAACGTCTCAAGTTCGTCCAAACGAAACAAATATGTTTTGGATGTTTACAACCAGGACATCGTTCGAAGAACTGCAAAAGAAAACATCCAACATGTTTACACAAAGATCGTGGAAGGACAAACAGAAAGGACAAAAGCAGCGATGAACATGGGGAGAATGTAAAAAACTCTGAAAGGAATAAGTCAAGGGAAAGAACAGAGCATAAACACCCCACTGAACCCTCAAATAAAGCTACATCGAACAGAATGGTGCAAGGCATGGACAGCATGTACTCCTCTACAGTTGTTCCGGTGTGGTTATCCACATCAAGTAACCGAGAGATTGAAATTCTCATATATACGCTACTTGATAACCAAAGCGATACATTCATCATGCAAGATAAGGCAGAAGCTCTGGAAATGAAAGGAGAGCCTGTGCAGTTAAAACTCTCCACATTTTCATCCAGAAATCATCCCAAGTCAGAGGTTAGTTGGACTGCAGGTGAGAGGTTTCTATTCATCAAGGAAGATTTCTCTCCCTGTAACCTATTCGAGAGAGTTCATTCCTGCTAATTAAGTCATTGTCATGGCTTGCGGGGGAAAGAAGGACCCAACTGCGGGAGCAGACGTTAAAAGTTTAAAGCGTTTATTTGCACAAATCCAACAGAAAGTTTGGCGGGGAGTTATGTCCGGGTTTAGGCAGGGGGAACTGCGTGGGGCTCATCTCCAGCCAGACGATGCTTTTACTGACCCTCAGAATCCTTGGCTCACATGCTAACAGAATCCAGGTCGGCTCTGCACACAGACGGCGATTAATCCACAGGACAAGAAACAAGGTAAACACCAAGAGATAGTTCGGCTACCTGGTAGGGGCAACGATCCAGCGAGGACTGAAGATTTCCCATGGCTTAAATACCCATCATGTGAGCATTCAGAAAAACAGGTGTGATCCGTGATTGGTGTCAGGTGTGCAGCTCACTGCCGGAAGAGGCTGGTCGGAGTGTGGAGTAAACGCCAAACTTCCCCAAAAAACAACACACCCACACAAACAACACACTGCCGGAGAATGCCAGCCCGGAGAGGGCGGGGACCAGTCATATTCCGATACCAAAAACTGCAAGAGCATGCCCACACTTAGAGCATCTTGCTGAGGAGATCGCTCCATTGAGTGAGTGTGATGTAGGACTGCTCATAGGTTACAACTGTCCACAGACATCGTTACCCAGGGAAGTCGTACCTGGTAAAGACAATAAGTCATTTGCTCAAAAAACAGATCTTGGCTGGAGCATAGTCGGTTGTGTGTCGACCATGGTGATGCCATTGGAAGCAGCCATAAGATCATCATGAAGTTCGCGAAACTTCAACTCCAGACGTCTAAGAACATCACAACCGAAGTAAAATAAATATACCCAACTGAAGTTGAGTTCATTTCTCCACCAGATGTGTTGAGGCTGCGTGAGTATGACTTCAGTGAGAGAAGAGTTGAAGATGCAAAGTTATCTCAAGAAGATTTGCGTTTCATAACCATAATGGAAGAAGGAATCAAAATTAAAGCCAATGGTCACTGTGAAATGCCACTCCTCTTCAAAAAAGATCGACCAAATCTCCCAGATAATAAGGTATGTGCAGTGCAGGCTTAGATGCTTAAAAATGTAAAAGAGATAAACAATACCAAAGGAACTACACAACATTTATGAATGAAAGCATAACAAATGGGGATGCAGAAAAGGTCCCAGAAGAAGAAATCAACAACAGTCCTGTGTGGTACATTCCACATCACGGAGTGTGCCACCCATACAAGCCAGGAAAAATACAGGTCGTGTTCAACTGCTCGGCAAGGTTTGAAGGCGTGTCATTAAATGACTATCTGCTCACTGGGCCAGAATTAACAAACAGGTGTTCTCTGCCACTTCCGTAAGGGACAAGTCGCCATAACATGCAATATTGAGCAATTTCACATTAAAGCAGAGGACCAGGACTACTTGAGAATTCTCTGGTGGGATGATGGAAATTTCCAGGTGCAACCATCAGTCTATCGCATGCGAGTGCATCTATTTGGAGCTGCGTCATCACCTAATTGCACAAATTTTGGGTTGAAGTTGTCATGGTTGGCTGTGTGATGGAGCGGGTAGACCCCAAAAATGCAGGACTCACGAGCAAAGCGAACTGAAAGGGTGTTTATTGAATAGTGACAAGAATAAGGGAGCTACACTGGGGTGGACAGGTGCCAAAACTAAATATGTGGCCACAAACACAGGAACACACACAGCAGCGGGAGTCATAAACATTGAAGACGACACAACAAGGAACAGATGAAAACTGAGGGCTTAAATACACAATAGGTAATCAGGGCAAGAGGAAACAGCAGGGCACAGCAGGTGAAGCAAATGAAACTAATGACACAGGGGAAGCAAAACTAAACACAAAGCACAGGGAAAACAAGACTGGCAAAATAAAACAGGAAGTGACTAACCAAGGTACACGCAGACTAAATACGGGGGACTGGCACACAGACACGGGACAGAGACGCAGACTAGTCACAACACTAGGAATAAAACTCAATATGAAAACACAGGAGGTTTAGGGTCAAGACAAAATGACAAAACAGACACAAGACCATGGATGCAGGGGAGACAGGGACAAAGGGAACAAGAACATCACTGCAAACTGGGAAATAAAACTCAGGGAAAATAAAACTAAACACAAAACGCTGGGCAGACGGCCCAGGACCATGACAGAAGTATGTCGCTGCCCAAGGGCAAGGTCACTACAGTGAAACAACCATTCAGTTCATCGAACAAAACTTTTACGTGGATGACGAACTGCCACGTGTTGCAACCGAAGATGAAGCTATAAGGTTGGTAAAGGAAGCAAGGAAACTGCAGCGATGGCAAACTGGGAATTCACAAATTTGTTTCCAACAACCACGATGTTGTTGCATCCATTCTGGAGAATGAATATGCAGATTCAGTAAGAAAATGTGACTTGGCTCTCGGAGGGTCGCAAATTGAGAGAGAGCTTTGGGAATCAAATGGTGTGTCGTTTCAGACAATTCCATTTCAGATTGAATGTGGATGAATGCCCACTTTATAGAAGATTAGTTTTATCAACCATGGTATCAACCTTGATATTGTCATCCTTTGCTGACACAAACTCAAAATAGTTCCTGCATTTCCAGCTAGAAAACGCGCATCTCTCTCCTCCCTCCATTGTTTGTACATCCTGTATAATGACAATAAAGGCATTCTATTCTATTCTGTTTAGGTTTGTGTCGCTGTGTTATTTGTCCTCATGCTGAAAACAGGACTTAAATGTCACATCGGCCGGACGTCACTCCCCGAGATGTAAGAAGAAAGCAAAAATAAATCTTTTTACTAAGCAAAATGGCAAAAATAGTAACACACATTGACTTGGATAAGTTACTTTAATACGATTAATGGACTGCAAATAGTAAGATTAGATTACTCGTTACTGAAAAAAAAAGTAGTCAGATTAGAGTAATGCTTTACCAAGTAACACATTACTGACATCACTGCCTACAAACAAGTAAACTTGAGATGTGCATAAACTGAGTTAAATGCAATAATTCAGTTAAATGAAGGAATTGTATTTAGAGTGCCCCATAGGGGGCAGTATGGTGACAGGAGTGGAGGCATACATCAGAAAGTCCCTGGACTTTCTCCAGTCCTCAGGAGGCCTTGATTATGCAAAAAATCCTTGTGAAAAGAAAGTCTGATTAAACTCTCAGTTTCACTTATGCACTGATCGTGTGCCTGGCATTGTTTTGTTGAGGCCAATTGCTGCTGATATCTCCAAACTCTTTATGTCTATAACCCTACAAAATGGCCACTAAAATGTATTTCTCATTATATAGATGTAACTTCTTTGATCAGTATATTTTTGCCTGCAGATTTATTTTATTTGGCATTCAAGTGAGTATTTAAATTTGCAGAGGATAAAATCAAACCATAGTGTGGGTGTGACAGTGTCTCAATGTTTTAGTTATTTTTAATCATTTTTAGATAAAATTGGAAGTCTGTGGCACAGAACAATGAGATGCATCAGGCTTTAAATAGGCAAATACAAACTTTTTAGGCAATATATTCAGTCTGTGCTGGATTTCCATATATTTGTTAATATACAGAGCATACTAATGCAAATGGAAAAATAATCATAGAAAAATAAATGGGGGAAGAATTTCAATACGTGACTTGACTGCAAAGTGACAAAATGATCAAAATACCACAGAGAAAGGCTCTTCCCACACAGGTCGTTAGCCAATGAGGGTTCATTCTCACAGTCAGATCCACACCTTGCTTGTTTCAAAACACTAAGACTGCAAAAGCAAAAATGCTTGAGGCTTCATAACAGGCCTTCACAAACCAGACTGCCACCCATGGAGTGGTTGATACTCATTGGCACCACAAAGTTTTTAAAGGAGTGTTTGAGAAGCAGGTCTTGAGGCAGAAGTGTGTGCAAAAAAAAAAAAAGTGTGCCATTTCTTAACAAAAACCATAAAAACAAATGAAATAAAGTTTGCAAAAGGCAGCCTCACAGCAAGCTACCACCTCCTCTCTCCTGTTATTTATGTCTCCCCAGCCTCACCTGCATGGATCTTACCACCTTCATGAGTTTGGAAGGTGGTAACTTCCTGTTGTGAGTAACCCAAAATATAAATACAGATAAGGCAATAATCCTGGCTGACATACAACTTAAATATGGGTACCTATTATACAGTTGTGAAAAACTAAGTATAATGTTTACTGCTTCCACAGGAATTAAGAGAGTGAGTAGGAGCCTGGAGCTCTTAATCAAATGCACTTGATTAGCTGATGATCAGCAAGTGCGACCACATCTAGAAAAGCAGAAGGCTTGGCAGTTTGCTGGTCTGGAGCATTCGGGTGTGTATTAATGCAATGATATTCCCAGGAGTGGACATCCCAGCAAATTCGCCCCAAGGTCACAGCATGCAATGCTCAGAGAAGCTGCAAAACCCCCAAGAGCTCCATCTCACACTCTACAGACCTCAGTTAGCATGCTAAATATTAAAGTTCATGACAGCACAATTAGAAAAAGACTGAACAAGCATGGCTTGTTTAGGTTGCCAGGAGAAAGCCTCTTCTCTCTAATAAGAACAAAGCAGCATGGCTTAGGTTTGCAAAGTTGCAAGAACAATGTCTGTGAAGCACGGTGGTGGAGGGGTGATGATTTGAGCTTGTTTTGCACCCACAGGACCTGGGCACCTTGCAGTTGCTGAGTTGACCATGAACTCCAAAGTATGCTAGAGTCAAATCTGAGGATATCTGTTTAACAGAGAAAGCTTGGCCCAAATGGGATCATACAACAGGAAAATGATCCCAAGCATAGCAGCAAATCTTCAACATAATGACTACAAAAAGGAGAAAAGAATCAAAGTTTTACAATGGGCCAAAGGGACGTAAGCAAACAACAATGTGTGAGACTGATAAAGTTTTGCTGCTGAACGGGGTTCTACAAGCTACTGAATCGTGGGTTATACTTAGTTTTTCAAATGAGTGCATAGATACCAATGAAAACTTTCTCTTTCACACAAATGTACATCTATATAACCAAAACACAACCATTCGTTCACTGCTCAGGATCTAATCACGCAAACAAGTCTTCACTGCCCACTGAGTGAGAGCTGATTCCCTCAGCTTAACAGTCATCAAGCAATCCAATTAACAGGTGAACTATTACAAAAATAAACAAACTCATCATGTGATCAATAGTCAAACCCTTCACTGATAACGGGATCTGGGCAGCGAAAGGCCCCGTCGATATTTACATATCGACGAAAAAAAATATTCTTGATTTTTGGACATATTTTTGATCGTGAAGTTCTCTTATATCTCACTAGTCTATAAACACATAAACAAAAACACAGAGAAAGAAATAGTTCAGCTCAGGCTCATGTGATTACAAACTCAGATTTTAAAACAGCTCATGGCAGTCTTAAGTTTAGGAATGCTGCTCTAGATAAAATTTGAAGTTCTAATATTTCTAAAACTCCTTCATGTGTTTCTAAAATTATTTATATTCAGAAAGCAAAAACCTTACTAGAACTCTTTATCCTGTTGGCTCAACTCATTAAAAAAATACCAAACTGAGCATGACG